>JAHBCN010023205.1:0-12738 GCA_019359885.1 Listronotus oregonensis | reverse complement strand
GCCGTATTTAGGCGGTGGCGAAATGGGCGGCCCCCAAAGGGGCAGCCCCCTGGGGGCGCAAAATCGGCCATATTTTTTTTTATTGTTATCGTCCGTAGTCATATTATTATTATTTTTTATTGACAAAATGGTAAGTGTCTAGAAAATAGCCGAAACTGTTTTTAACCAAATTTGGGACCCGGGGGTTTTTGGGGGCGCTGATCAAATGGGAAAATTTGGGGAAATGTTTTTTTTTAAATTTTTGTCATCAATACCCATCAAAATAAAATTTTTTATAAACACCTTTAAAAAACTTTTTTTTATATGTCTTTACGCCTTTTTTCTAAAAAATTGCAAAGCTTTATTTTCGGATGTCGCGGCCATGTTTATGAATAAATTCCTTATGTATAGATGATAGAAATAAAATAAATATAAAAAAAGTTTCTTTAAGGGTTTATTAGATATATTTGAAATTTAAGTAAAAATCAAAATTGTGTGCAAAAAGAAGGAGAAATGGGGGAATAAGATGTTAGTTTGGTTTTAAAATTTTAATATTGATATCTAAAAAAACAAAACGTTACCGCCTAAAAAGATCCATATTCGTGATCAGGCCCCAAAAAAAAACCACAAAATTAATAAATACATGTTATAGGGTTTTTTAAGAAATATTGTCTTGCATATTATTTAATGTATATTAATATATAAATGTACGTTTTAGTAAGACTGCTATGCACAGTATTTTTGTAACTAGGATTTTATTGTTGAAAAATTTATTCATATAATTACCCAAATAAGTATATACTATGTTAATTTATATTCCATTTTTTTTCAGATACAAACAGTTTTTTATGTAAATCATTCTTTTTAAAATAGTAGGCAAATTTTTTTCATAAAAAAAAAAAATAGAAATTTCACCACGAAATTGGTTTTTAAAAAAAAACGAATTTTCGGATCAGAAAACTTTAAACCTACTACTTTCCTTTAATTTTTAAAATTTGGGAAAACCCCTGATCCCCGTTGGGGGGTATTTCATACTCCCCAAACCCGGTGTGTGTGTGGGGGGGGGGGAAAATTTTAAGCTTCGCCGGGCGCCCATACCTAGATACGGCACGGGGCGGATAGAAACAGGGATGATAAAAATTAGATTAAAAAAACAAAAATCGATGTTTTTTTAAAAAAATTATAAATTTTTTTTAATTTCCTAAAAAAATTCCAGCTTTTACAAACATTATTATTTTTAAGTATTTCTAACTGCTTGTATTTTGTTTTGTTAAGTAAACAAATATTTTTAGGCAGGAATAGTACAGATACTAAGAAAAAACTGGGAAGTTTTAACATGCAAATTTCGTTTGGTATATTTCAAGTTTGCTCCTTTCTCGAAACTTGTATTAACGAAAAAAAAATTTCGTCCGTGAGGTATTGCAAGTTTGCCGCTTTGTCGAAACTTTTAATAAATGCCAGAAAACGCCCGGCTATATAAACGATGCGCACTTATTTTAGTTATCATATCAATAATATTTTTGTTTTAGGAATTAAACTATCAAAACATTTGGACTCATGACAAATGCCCCTATTTGAAAGGAATGTAGTATTTGGCAGCATTTTATAAAAAAGAAAGTGTTGGGCAAACTAGGTTGTAGAGTAGTATGTAAAAAGTGTGACAAGGAATTACAAAGTCTAGTGGACAGACTAAAAAGTCAATGGGAGACATGCAAAAGTGAAACTAGTGATACCAGCAGTGGTCTTGAATCTCTTTCTGGGGATTGTCAGTCACAGCCTGGAACTAGCCAGAGTAAAATTATCCAGTTGAAAAAGAAACAGAAAGTGATAACTGTGAAAAAAGAAGTGTGAAGTGTGAAGATTTTGTTGTGCAAACTGGACAAGATAAGAAAAAAGAATTGGACAAATAGCCAAAAAGCGCAACAAATTGCAGTTTTAGAGCTATAGAAAATAAGGAGGTTTGAAAGGCCATAAGATGCTAAGACCTGGTTACCTTCCACCATCTAGATTTCAGTTATCATTAACGCTTTTCAATGACATATTTGAAGAAGAAAAATCTAATTATTGTTTTAACAAGTTATCTGGACAATCTGTTTGCATGTCCTTAGATGGATGGTTCAATATACATAATGAGCCGATAATCTGTGTCGTTTTGACTGCAGAAGATGTTCTTTTAGAAAGCATAGATACATCTGGTCATCTCCATACAGCTGACTATCTTGCCGAATTGGCTATTAACTCAATAAATAAGTGCAAAAATGAATATAACTGTAAAGTAACCAGTATTCTTACAGATAATGCAATATGGTGTGAAGAAAAAAATTACCCAGTTGTCCAATTACCCTATAATTACATATTTCATATAATATCAATTACACTTACCTAGTTTACTCTACAAAGATTTAGAAGCATCGCAGATAAAAGAACATATAGTACAGGGTCTTTGATTATATTTACGTGGCTTCTGAGGCCTTTATTTTTAAAGACAGAAAAAAATGTTTTATATAAAAATTGTAGGATTTTTTCCATATTATCTTTTGATATCCATCCTGCAACCTAGCTATTTCCAATGCATACTTAGGTCGGACATGCATGTTTTGTTCAGGAAGATTCTGAACGGACACAAATTTATAAGAATAAAATTTGTAAAATTTTAAGGTTAAAAATATTTTATAATCTGTTTTATTAGGTTCAGATGCCCCATCCGAGATTGATATTTCAGGATTTTCTAAAATTATTAAAAGTAGTTAGTGCTAGTCCAACAGAAAAAGTATAATAATTATCCTGAAAAAACGAGGATATCCAAAAATTTTGTTTTCATTTCATGCTGCAATCCTTTTCTTCATTTTAAAGCTTTTTTGTTCAATAAACTTTCTTACTATGTATTTAATAGTATCTCTTGATGGTACCCCTTGTTAAGGATATAATAAGTAATATTTCCTTGGCACTGTCGTTACATTATTATTGTTGCCATAAAAAAGACGCATAATAGCGATTTTTTGTTCTTCTGAATAGCCCAGCGACAAAAAGCAATACAATCTACTTTTAATAGTTAAAATGATAAATTTGATGAAATGATTTACTTTTTCAATTTATTAATATTTTAAGCTTAAATATCTCCAAAATGGTTCATCCAAATATCATCAATGTATATATATTTGAAATCAGAAAAAATATATTTTATTGTAGCGCATAATAAACAGGGTGTTCCATTTAAAAAAGTTGCAGTTGCCTATATTTTTTTATTTTTTTATTGCGATATTTTTTTACTGATAATTTTAAAAGCCAATATGGAAAAAAACCTACAATATTTATATAAAACATTTTTGTCTGTCTTCAAAAATACAGGCTCTAGAAGCCACGTAAATATAATCAAAGACCCTGTACATATTGTGAAATACTTCAGAAATACCTATTTGACAAATATGTGGTATCAAGAAAAAGGGGGCAAGTAATTGGTCTTAACTCAGAATGTTCGATGGAATACACTTGAGATTGTCTTGAGATCTATGTAAATGAGTTGCCAAAAATGTTAATAATATGTGAAGAACATAAAGATAAAATTGCTCCAGTGATTTTTAAAACAATTTCAAATATCTGTATTAAAAGAATGGCTGAAGATTTTCTACAGTTGCTATAGCACTGAATGCAATGCAACAAAAAAGGCATTTTTATCCCAAGCAGTTTATATATGGAAAAAGTTACTGGCTATTTTTGACAGTTTTGAATTTGAAGATGAAAGAAGCATGCGTCAATATCAATTATTTAAAAACAGATATTTTGGATCGTACAATAAACAAAAAAGAATATCCATTACTAGCTGAAGAAAAGCGAGATGCTCTACACAATATTTCTAAATATTTTGCAAACACAGGATTATTACCATTACTAATTAAGTTGGAAGCTAGGTGTTGCAGAAACATTCCACAACGTGAAAGCTATTTTTTATAACCACCTCCTTTCAAAGATAAAATTAAAATTCCTCCTTTGTAATAAAAATTAAGCCGACAATAAAACCGAAATTCTGTTTTTATCACATAGAAAAACGTTCCGACACGACGGTAAACTAATCCCTAACCAGCGGTATCGACAATCATACGTTCTTATTCGAAAATAATTCGTGTGAGGGGCGGTGTCAAGCTGAGGTGCGGGAGAAGAAGCGACATTCTAGTCAGTACGAATTTGTCTGGCTACCGGGTAACAAGTTCGGAAGTTTTCTCGTAAAATATTCCGCGTGAAGTATCGGAATATTTAAGTTCTTGTTCTAAGTTTCGAAAGTACGAGTTTTGCCTGTCGTTCGTACAGCGAATTCGGAAAGTTCTTCTGAGGTTCCGCTCGAAATACGGAATGTTCTTTAGTCCGGGTATAATTTCGCTCGCAGGTTATTCCGGAAATTCTTCGTTTTGAGCAAATCAAAACCTTCACTAGAACTGAACTGATGAAATGTCATATTTCATTCTGGCACAAGTGCTGGTTTTCTTGATGTTACAAATTAAAACTGTTAGCACCTCTCTCAGTTTCTCATGACAATAGGTTTATTGTCTTCTTCTGTAAACATATGTCGAATGTAGTCGATTATGGTAAAACCTATAGACCAGTAATGTAAAGAAAAGTGACTAGCCTTAGAGTGAGTTGTGATAAAAGGCAAAGTGAAATTAAGAAAGGTGATGTGGATAGTGTCTTTCGGAATGTCAACAGATGGAAAGGTGGTTTAGACTTGTTCCAGAGACGGTGAGATATAAAGTAGTACCGGGTGTCCTAAAACTTTCTAATTTAATTGAACTTTCGTATTTAGTAGTAAGAAGCTTCCTGTTCATAAAATTAAGCTAAATTTAAACAAAACACTTTTTTCTAATTTTAAGTAAATTGAAAGAATCTGAAAGGTTTTTTTATAATAAAATAATTAAACGTATATTAAATTAATACAGTGTCTCAATTAGTAATAGTCAAGATACAGAGAATCCAACCATCCCTATTGGGTTTCAGTCTTCATTTAGGCGTCATCAGGGAATGGCGTCAACTACATATATTAGGGAGGCGTAGCAAATTACGTTTCTTCAATATAAGTTAGTCCTTCGAGCCGGATAGCCTGTGTTTGAATATTGCTAGAGACAGATCGTTAAGGGTCAAATTTTCTAATTTTTTCTATAACTTTTAGTGTTTAGGGTTTTCTATTGTTGTGTAGGTATTGTTAGATATTTACAAAAATTACTTTTGTGTTTTTCTGAATCCACGTGAATAGTTTCACATTCTTTTCAAAATCTGCTCAAGAGAGCTAAGATTTTTCGAAAGTTAAAACTGATTTTTAAATTTACTTCTCCTTCTTTCAAAAATGGATTCAGAAGAAGCAAAGGCAGCACGTGATAGTGCTAAGAAAACAATCGATCGCATAGCCAGGTGGGCAGACAAAAATAAAGATGTGAGTACTGAACCATTGGATTTCATAAATAAAATTGAATATTTAAGAGCTGCATTTTTTAAGTATTCAGATTCACAGGATTGTTTAGAATCCCTCGATGCTAGCCTGGTTGATGCAGACGAGAGAGATGCTACAGAAGATGTGTACTTTGGCACTCTTAGAATTTTAATGTATTGACGCTTTGTCTCCTCCTGAGCTTACCGCCGGGCAGGTAAAAATTTCTCGTCCTTCTCCTCTTCCGCCAATGACGCCTACACCGCAGGTGGGGGTCAAACTTCCTCAAATTCAAATCAAACCATTCAAAGGCGACGCTTCAGAATGGAGGTCGTTCATTCAACTCTATAACACTCTGATTGTCGATAACGAAAGTTTGACAGATATTCAAAGATTCATTTACTTAAAATCTTTCTTACGAGACGAACCGCTCAAATTAATTGACGATCTCTCAGTCACTCACGAGAATTTTGACATAGCCTTACAAATTTTAACTAAACGTTACGAAAACAAGCTTTCGGTTGTAAACGCGCATCTTTCAGCTATTTTTGATACTCCGGCATTAACTAAATGTAATTCTTCTACGTTGAGAGAATTTCTCACGAACTTTACCAGACATTGGCGTTCGTTATTTAGTCTGGGCTATAAAGAGCCAGAATTCTAGAATCTTTAACGATTTTCTTATTAAGTAAAAAACTTGATTTTTCTACGGTTAAGGCATTCGAATATGAACGCGATTTAACCACTCTCCCGACAATAGACGAGTTTAAAGATTTCTTGGAAAAGAAATGTCTAGTTTTAGAAAACTTGTCAGGCCGCGAAGTGCCTTCTTCAAAAAATCCGCTGATGTCGGAGAACAAAATTAAAAATAACAACAAAAAGACTTCTTTACATGCGCATTCGACCGTAAACAATTCTAATAATTCTAATGTCTCTTATTTATGTTTGTACTGTAAGGACAGTCAACATAAAATCTATACATGTCAAAATTTTAAGTCTTTGCCGGTTTTTGAAAAGAAAAAATCTGTCAACTCATTAAAATTGTGTTACAACTGTTTAGGTAACAATCACAATTTAAATTCTTGTTCTTCAACAAGAACTTGTCTCATTTGCTCGAAGAAGCATCATACATTACTTCACACTGCCTTGACTGTTCAGTTAACTCCTCACCCTCCCCCTCAGAGTCCACAACAAGGTGGATCAGGGTACACTAGGCCCTCTAGCTTCAACAGAGGTGCTACTCAAGTCGAGGACAAAGGTCCTTCTTCTAATTCTCAGAGTCAAGGTCACTCTAACTCAAATTCTAACTCTAAATCACCTCAGCAGGGTAATAATACCCAAAATCTAAATTCTCAAGGTAAGAAGTCTGATAATGCTCAGACCCTTCACTCAGTCTCTGCTCTTTGCCCGAGCAATAAAGATGTGCTGCTAGCTACTGCCCGGGTTAAAATCTTTGCTGCTGATGGACAGGAAGTCCAAGCCCGAGCCATTTTGGACAATGGTTCCCAAACCTCCTTCATTACTGAACGATTAGTTCAAAAACTGAACTACATCCCTTACTTTAGAAATACGCAAGTATCTGGTATTGCACTCTCCAGCAATACTTGCAACAAAATGGTGAATGTGAAAATTCACTCGGATTCTAACAAATCTACGTCATTTAAACTTTCTTGTGTCGTATTGCCAGTGATTACTGGAAATTTACCCTCAGTCAGGATAAACTGCCAATCTTGGCAGATTCCTTCTCACTTAAAACTTGCTGACCCCTCCTTCAATGAACCCTCAGAGGTCGATATGCTGATCGGCTCTGATCTCTATTATGCGTTGTTGACTCGAGGCATGTTCCAGCTTGGACGTGGCCTCCCCACTCTTTTGAACACGCACCTCGGTTGGATACTGGGTGGTGTTTTCTCTCGACCTAGAAATGGTCATTCTCTTTCTCACTCCCACTTAAATGTAAGTGGGGAATCAGCAAGTGTCTCTTTGTTTGCGCAAAGTCAAACCTCTCTCTGACCTTGAAAGGTTAAATGACACTCTAGACAAATTCTGGGCAATTGAAGAATTGCCATCTAAAGCTCCAATGTCATCGGAAGATGAAGTAGTCGAAAAAATGTTTCAGGACACCATGAAGGTGTTGCCTGATGGTAGATTTCAGGTGGACATGCCACTAAAATCACCCTCAGAGTGCTCCACTCTCGGAGACTCTCTTGCCATTGCCAAAAAAAGATTCTTGAATCTTGAATCTAAATTTTCCAAAAACCCTGAGTACTACAAAGAGTACAAAAAATTCATCGATGAATATGTCAGTTTGGGTCATGCCAAATTTGTCCCACTCTCTTCTACTAATAACTTTTCTGAAAATAAGTACTTTTGCCTCACCATGCGGTGATCAAGGAAGAAAGCACTACGACCAAGTTGCGTGTAGTGTTTGACGCTTCTTGCAAGACCACGTCTGGTCTTAGTCTTAACGATGTCACTTTCAAGGGTTACCAAGTACACCCTGATTCTATGATATCCTTCTAAGATTTCGTACTTTTCAATATGCCCTCACGACGGACATTGAGAAAATGTTCCGTCAAATCAAAATCAACCCCGAACAAACATTCTTACTGAACATTCTATGGAGGGAATCCCTGATGAGACGCTCAAATGTGTTGAGCTGTCAACTGTCACCTATGGCACAAATTGTGCACCATTCCAAGCTTTTCGAGTGATCAAGGAAGTAGCTCTAAAAAACTCTGAAGATTTCCCTTGCCTCTGAGGGGTTTGCTCACCCAGTGCTACGTAGATGACGTCCTGGGTGGAGTTGATAATCTTGACGATCTGCCAGTGTTGCATGATCAACTCAATTCTCTCTTAAATTCTCATGGCTTCAATTTGCACAAGTGGTGCTCAAATTCAAGGCCATTTCTCTCAGAAAGCTCACAAGAAAAATCCTCCGAGCTTGACCTCAACTTCGAGGAAGCTCCCAACAAGGTCCTTGGACTCAAATGGAATCCAAGTGATGACTTCTTTTGTTTATCTATTCCGGAAAATTCTCTTACTGGACAAGTGACAAAAAGGAAAATTGTGTCTACCATCGCCCAATGTTATGACCCTCTGGGCTTCTTGTCTCCCATAATAGCACGGGAAAACTGATCATCCAAGAATTGTGGAAAAATATCCCATTTCCACTCTACAAGATTGTGAAATTTGGTGGCATGGACCTTCCTATCTTCAAGATCCTAATTATGTAGTTTCTAAGGAAACCCCTACTATTGACGTCCCCCTCTTGGAGGAGAAGCGCAAGGTAGCGCTCTTCACCGTGAATAAGACTGAATCCAATGTTTTTTGGCTTCAGGGCTTTGAAAAATTTTCTTCTTATACTAGACTTCAGCGGATAGTAGCATATGTCCTAAGATTCATTCATAACTTGAAAAGTAAAGATAACAAATTTCAAGATACTCTCTCAGTCAAGGAACTGATTGATTCACAAAATCATATTGTGAAAGTTCTTCAATCTCTTCACTTCTCTAAAGAGCTCCAGGAGCTACAATCTGGAGCCTCCATCCGGGATAAAAACATTGCTAAGTTAAATCCCTTCCTTGACGACCTTGGACTGATCCGTGTGGGTGGTAGACTAGCCAACGCAGACTTACCATACGATCAGAAGCATCCCATTCTTCTGCCCTCCCACAATAAAATTGTGTCATTAATGTTAAATCATGAACATCAAAAATTTGGACATGCTGGCGCACAGAACGTGCTGTCCAGTTTTCGGCTAAGATTCTGGCCCTTGAATGGTCTTAAAGAGACCAAGAAATTGATAAGCAGATGTGTCACCTGTTATAGGTTCAAGGCACAGCCTGCAACCCAAATAAGTCTGACCTTCCCAAAGATCGGGTAACAGCTGCACGTGCCTTCAGCCGTGTAGGCATTGACTACGGAGGTCCCTTCCTTCTGAAGACCTCCAACTTGAGAAAAGCCCCTTGATCAAGGCTTACATTGCCATCTTCGTGTGTATGGTTACGAAAGCCATACACATTGAACTAGTCACAGGATTGTCTACAGATGACTTCTTAAAAACCCTAAAGCGATTCATTGCCCGTCGGGGTAATCCAGAAGTGATATATAGCGACAATGCTACAAACTTCGTGGGTGCTAATGCCCAACTCAAAGAATTGTACAAACTATTTCAAAATCTCGACCATACGAAATCCGTGAAGGAATTTCTCTCCCTGAACGAAATTGAGTTCAAATTCATTCCACCTAGAAGTCCACATTGGGGTGGACTCTGGGAGTCAGCAATTAAGAGTGCTAAACATCATCTTGTTAGGTTGGTGGGTGAAACTCATTTTACCTTTGAGGACTTTTACACAGTTCTAACACAAGTTGAGGCAATTCTCAATTCTCGGCCTCTATGCACCTTGTCAAGTGACCCCAATGATCTGCAGGCGTTGACCCCAGGTCACTTCCTGATTGGTTCAAGTCTTACTGCACATCCGGAAAGGGATGTGAGTAATATCTCATTGAATAGACTCTCCTTATATGAACGTATGAAACAGATCCAGCAGGTCTTCTGGAAGCGCTGGTCTGTGGATTATCTGAACAGGTTGCAGCATCGCCCAAAGTGGGTACAACCTACTCCTAATCTTGAAGTAAATAAAGTCGTGCTCCTCAGAGACGATTTTGAATACCCGGCCGTTGGCTAAAATAATAGAAATTCTTCCTGGCTCTGACGGAAAGGTCAGGGCAGTGAAAGTGCAGACACGAGATGGTGTCTTCACTAGAAGCATCGCAAAGATTTGTCCGTTGCCTGAAGAAGGGCAATGGGACACTCTCATGTCTTATGAAAAAGACACCCTGGTTGTTGGAGTGGAAGACCCCAGCAACCACTAGAGTTTTTGTTCTTTTTGTTTTCTGTTGACCGCCACTTTGGCTCTAATCCTCACCGGCTGCACCACGGTGATTAAATAAGTGGGGCCTCTTCTTCCGATGATAACGCATCATCCCTTTGTCACTAGATCCCTAAGGGACTAGGACACGCTTCGTTGTGGGACACTCCTTCACTCCAACAACCAATTAATTTATCTTTCTAACTTTTCTGGTAAATATACTTTCGCTGTCGCGGTTTCTCGTTCTCAATCTTTTTCTAGTTCTTCTTGAGGTCAAAGACCTCAACGCCGGGCAGTATGTTGCAGAAACATTCCACAACGTGAAAGCTATTTTTTATAGCCACCCCCTTTCAAAGATAAAATTAAAATTCCTCCTTTGTAATAAAAATTAAGCCGACGATAAAACCGAAATTCTGTTTTTATCACATAGAAAAACGTTCCGACACGACGGTAAACTAATCCCTAACCAGCGGTATCGACAATCATACGTTCTTATTCGAAAAGAATTCGTGTGAGGGGCGGTGTCAAGCTGAGGTGCGGGAGAAGAAGCGACATTCTAGTCAGTACGAATTTGTCTGGCTACCGGGTAACAAGTTCGAAAGTTTTCTCGTAAAATATTCCGCGTGAAGTATCGGAATATTTAAGTTCTTGTTCTAAGTTTCGAAAGTACGAGTTTTGCCAGTCGTTGGTACAGCGAATTTGGAAAGTTTCTTCTGAGGTTCCGCTCGAAATACGGAATATTCTTTAGTCCGGGTATAATTTCGCTCGCAGGTTATTCCGGAAATTCTTCGTTTTGAACAAAATCAAAACCTTCACTAGAACTGAACTGATGAAATGTCATATTTCATTCTGGCATAAGTGCTGGTTTTCTTGATGTTAGCAAATTAAAACTGTTAGCACCTCTCTCAGTTTCTCATGACAATAGGTTTATTGTCTTCTTCTGTAAACATATGTCGAATGTAGTCGACTATGGTAAAACCTATAGACCAGTAATGTAAAGAAAAGTGACTAGCCTTAGAGTGAGTTGTGATAAAAGGCAAAGTGAAATTAAGAAAGGTGATGTGGATAGTGTCTTTCGGAATGTCAACAGATGGAAAGGTGGTTTAGACTTGTTCCAGAGACGGTGAGATATAATGTAGTACCGGGTGTCCTAAAACTTTCTGATTTAATTGAACTTTCGTATTTAGTAGTAAGAAGCTTCCTGTTCATAAAATTAAGCTAAATTTAAACAAAACACTTTTTTTCTAATTTTAAGTAAATTGAAAGAATCTGAAAGGTTTTTTTATAATAAAATAATTAAACGTATATTAAATTAATACAGTGTCTCAATTAGTAATAGTCAAGATACAGAGCATCCAACCATCCCTATTGGGTTTCAGTCTTCATTTAGGCGTCATCAGGGAATGGCGTCAACTACATATATTAGGGAGGCGTAGCAAATTACGTTTCTTCAATACTAGGTAGGTAGGTAGGTTTAAAGTGAGTGGGTATAACACCCTTCCACCGCGACCGATCGGTCTATTGTGGCTCACACCCTTTTATATTTCTCCCACCAGGTCCAGACTCCTAATAAATCTGATGATCCTGTTGGGAGAGAGATCTTTCACCTTCCCCGGCAACAAGGTGTCATTGCCGAGGATTGCGAGTCTTAGTTGTGCCAGTGCTGGGCACGAACACAGTATGTGTTCTGCCGATTCATCCCCCTCCATGCACATGCGGCACTCGGCGTCTTCCGCTAAAGTTGGAAGCTAAGTCGGACTCTTTTCACAAAACTCTGTTTTCCAAGGAAATAATAAAACATGTAACAGCAATGCAGTTGTGGAAATCTCAAGAAGATGTTTCAGAAATTAAACAAGTGCTCCCTATAGTGAGTTCTGTTTCGTGTGTCTGTGCATCATCTGCTGATATCGAAAGGATGTTTTCTAATTATGGACTCGTACATTCAGATGTAAGAAACAAACTTGGCAGTGCCAAAGCAGCTAAACTAGTATTTATATTTAAGCATTATAACACTACAATGTGTCAGTGTTAAAGGTTAGATAAGGGATATCCCATATGAAAATAGTAGCACCTCAAGTAAAATTTCACTTATATTTTTTTATATTTGTATTTAGGTACTGAATCTATAGGCTAGATAAAACAAACATCCTTGATAGGTTATTACTTTTGAAAACAAATTAACGAAATAAGGCATTCTTACCAAATATAAAAATACCGAGGGGTAAACCACAGTCACCAAGGTGTACAAAGATTTCAGGGACTTCCCAAGATCTTTAAGACTTCCCCGAAAAAATCGGGACTTCCCAAAGATTTCCTAAAATATTCTAAGACTTCCTAAGATTTCCCAAAATTTCCAAAGATATCCTAAGATATCTTAAGACTTCCCAAGACTACCCCAGACTACCCAAGAATTCCCAAGACTTCCTAAGATTTTCTAGTATTACATATGATATCCGATAGATTTCCTAGATA
>JAHBCN010023204.1:0-12869 GCA_019359885.1 Listronotus oregonensis | reverse complement strand
TAAAATACACGCCAATATGTATTGAAATCATTGTTATCGAGAAGACAATAAAAGTAGCAAAACACATTCCTTGTTTACAACTTGAACAGACATGAAAATAAGCGTATCGACAGGGTTTTTGTGCTGTTCGATGATTTTATTTAGTTATTATTAATTATGGACAGATTTTGTGAGTTTAAATTTTAATTGCTATAAGGATATTTTGAAAATATTGTAAATTTCTAGTAATAGTAGTCCTATATAGATATTGTTTTGTGCCAATTTTATTATAGTTTATCTTATTTAGTGTATATAATTGTATATCAGATTAAGTGTTGTTAAGTGCTTTTAATTCAGTAAAACAATGAATATTAACCAACCTTTAACTAGTTATCCGCCTACAAAAAAAAATTCAGTTAACGTTAAAAGAACGAATAATGGTTAAAATGTTTACCATGGTATTCGGGAACGAAATCCAGAACTAACCACTTTGGATGCTGCAGAGATATTTTTTCGCGTACGGTATTCTAAGTTTAAAAGGCAAATAAACAATATTGTAATTATTCGGATACTGGAAATGCGATTTTTTTGCACACTCTCTACTTTCCGATTGTTAAACATGAATCAGAAGCTGTTTTTTTTTGGCCCTTTTATAGAATTTCAAAAGAATAATAATTGAATTGTTTAATTCCATTTTACGACATTCCTTTAAATTCTGTCATTTGCACGAAAACATTTAAAAAACTCATACCATTTTAATATTAAAAAAAATCACTCAAAAAATAGGGAAAAAAAAAACCTTAATTTTCAATAAAAGTAGGTAAAACGTTTACGTCGAAATTCTAAAAATGTTGACCTGTTGCCAAGTTGTAATAGTTTTCTTTATGACATTTTTATAAGGTATGTGAACCTTGCTTCGCTCGGCCCGCAATGTTTGATCAAAAATATCCTCGATATGGAAATCCTAAATATGGAACTCGAAAGACCCGAAATAGTTATTGGATTCTACAAGCTGATGATCTTAGGGCTTTCGTGTTCCTTATATAGTGGATATTTTTGATGAAGCAATGCGTGTAAATAACGTATTTAATATTGAATTTGCAAGATCGGTGGTGAATTGGCAAGTCGGTGTAACATGGATTGTCTATCGTTCTGTTTTTACATCTTTTTTAATTTTTGTTAAGACTGAAATTTTATTGTTTTTTTCATGTAGCAAAATAAAATCGAAAAAGGTAAAATTAAAGTAAAAAATGTTTTTTTTTTGAAAAACGTTGAGAAATCGCCAAAAAAACTTAAATTTGTGTTCTATGACCTTAAAATAGGAGGTGTGCAAAATTAAGCAAAAAAATTACATTTTTCATTAATCCGAATAATACCAAAATAATATAGGCTTGTTACTAATTTAAAGGGTTGATGAAAATGTGGGAAAATAATTTTGCTTGTAAAAATATTTTCATGTTTTGACGAAATTTTATCATTTATTTTCTAAAATGCACACGCCACTGGAATTGTTTCCCCTGACCCCACAACCGGGGCACTCTAAAAGCGAGCGATGCGTCATTAACAAAAATTTTTGGGACTTGAAGTATAATTTTAATAATTATTATCATAAATTGAATTGATGTATTAAAGAACAAACTTCTTCCTGGCTTTAGTTTGAGCAAATTCATTGTTTATTGAATTTACATCTATTCTTTCTAAATAATCCAATTCTATAAAATTCCATATTCTATAAAATGTGAACGACTTTTTTCAAAGGCGGGACAAATAATTACAGACGTCGAAATAGAATAAATTTAAAAAGGCAAGCATGCTCATATTTTTAAATTCAAATAAAACCATTTAAATTTTTTGTAAGCACTTAGAATTTCCTTTTTTATGCAATTCTTTGTTGTATTTTTAATCAATTATTTTTATGTTTATTTTTACCAACTTTGTTTCGTTAATTTGTTTGTTTTTTGTTTCGCTTTTCCTCTATATTATGTTTGGAAATAAATAAATAAAATAAATACAGGGTGTTACAGAATGTTGTGAGGAAAATTTAGGGCAGATTATAATCCGAAAATATGAAAAAAAGTTTATATAAACATGGGTCCGGAAATGCTTCGTTTTCAGGATACAGTGTGATTAAAGTTTTTTGTCTTTTATAGTTTATTTCACATTTCTTCACGCAAATGTATAAATATAGGTCATATTTACATGTACAAAATTGTTTTCTAAGGCACTTAGATCAGTAGCTTTCGTGCCGGTAAGTTCTTATTTTTAGCGAAAAAAACTGTACGCCACTGGTTTTTCTAAAATTTAGTATTGCTCTCTTAAAGCCAGTTTAATTATGCTTAAAAGTACCTCTTGGACTTTTTCGTTCTGACTTACCGTTTTCGGAATAAAACTAAAAGTACACTTAGCTGTTTCATGTTTTATTTATAATTTTATTTTTTTATTTGTACTAATTGTTCAGAAATAATTTATTTGATTTTAACTTTAGATTAGATGCTGTAAATGCTTCCCTCTGCGTTAATGATGCGAAATCGCATTAAATATTTCTTCTGCCCCTTCGAAATATTTAAGGTCTCCGGCGGAAACAGCTTATAGGATTAATAAATTAATTTTTATTTCGAAAACGGAAAGTCAGGACGACAAACCCAGAAGGTACTTTTTAGAGAATTAAACTGGCTTTAAAAACAATACTAATTTTTGGAAAAACCAGTGGCATACAGTTTTCTTCGCTAAAAATAAAACATAATCCACTGATGTAAGTCCCTTAGAAAATAATTTGGTACATGTAAATGTGACCTATAATAATTTGCGTAAAAAAAATCTATCTTAATATCTCCACGGGTTTTCGAGAAATGTGAAATAAACTTTAAAAGGCGAAAAACTTTAAACACCCCGTATCATAAAAACAAAGCATTTCGGACCATGTTTATATAGAATTTTTTCATATTTTTACATGTAGAATCTACCCCTAAATTT
The DNA here is from genome assembly GCA_019359885.1 of Listronotus oregonensis. Taxonomy (NCBI): domain Eukaryota; kingdom Metazoa; phylum Arthropoda; class Insecta; order Coleoptera; family Curculionidae; genus Listronotus; species Listronotus oregonensis. The sequence goes on along the minus strand of JAHBCN010023204.1, from coordinate 9,917 downwards.
TCCTTGTAACACCCTGTATATTGGTATTTTTAGTCTTTTTGTAATTTATTATAAAATAGCGAGCACTAAAATTTATTAACTTTAAATTTAGTAACAACTTTTATCACATTTATAAGCTTCTACTATCGAATGAGCCCAAGATAATACCCTATAAACCCAATAATAACTATTTTTGGGTTAAACAGCGACTTAAATCGCCGTTAAAATGAAGCGGCGACTTATAAGTCACGTCAGCGATATAACGGTGATAAAAAATCGCCGCTAATCTCATCTCTAATATGCATGAAAAGTGCGAGCGCGAGCCACAAACTCTACCTCAGTCAGCGGTTTTACTCGGGGTGTACATTCATCCTTTCCCGAGTTTGAGATATGGAAATTTAAACATATTTAAAAACCCCCATCTTTACGTTCATGGCCGGGCCCCCGGGCTGTAGCCCAAACAGTCCATAGGGTTATTATGGCCCTCCCAACCGTTTTGTTTGACGTCAATTTTGTGGTTGGGGCCCAGTGGGATCTTTTGGAACATGGCTAGAGTTACTGGTTATCGGCAACTTTGTGCCACCCTATGGGGAACGGGTTTCCGAAGCTACGAGAAACAAGGTTAACTCAAGGTTTAGCATACGTGCTGATGAGTGAATGAATTGTCCCTTTAAAACAGGTGTTCAACGGTGCCTCTGAGATACAGGGCGACCTCTCGGGAGTATCTACCCTTTACTGCGGGGGCTCTGCCGTGGGGATAATTACTTCCTGGCTCCAAACAGAAAGTGGACAGAACCGCTTTCTGGGTGACAAAGGTGGCGGGCCGAAAGGGTTAAATCCGTTTCGAGGGGGGTGCCACCAAGGTCACAAGCAGACAAAGGTGCGCCGACCGAAACGGGTGAATCCGTTTCAAAGGTTCCCTAAATCACGGGAGCCTGTTTTACGGGGAAGGGCTAATCCATCCCGAACAAACAGGTGTTAGAAAGGGGGAAAACCAACCAAAAGGCGGACAAAACCCCTTTTTGGGAAAAAGGGTTTCCCTGGCTTTTTAAAGAAACGGAAGACCGTTTTCATGGGAAAGGCCGGAGAAACGCCTCGAAAACATCTGTTCCTGTAACAAGGACCTGGTAGCTACCCACGTCACTAACCGGGAGAGGGGGGCATGAGGATCTAATCGTCTGCTCGCATACTTTCCGGGAAGACAGGGACACCAGAACACATTTGTGTTTGTGTCCGGTGGGCACACAGTAAAGGAGTTGTAAGAACTCTCTCCCAATCTGGTATCGGATTCATTAGAAGTCCGATCCTATTGGGAGAAATATAAAAAGGTGTGAGCCACAATAGACCGAGCGGTAGTGATGTATTTTCAATTGTTTTCAAGTGATAACTGTATCACTTGAAAACGGTTGAAGATAAATGGTTCTGGCAAGCAATCCAAATAATATTGTTATAAAGGTAAATTTACAATCACATAATATTATTACTAAAAAATGAAAATAACTTGATTTGAATTAATGAATTCAATACATGATTTTCTAACCCTTACCTTGAAGAAGGCCTTTATGAATCTGGTAGGCCTCCTGTAGCTCCATAATTTGTTGCGCCGCCTGAAGATACTGCAAGTGGATATGACTAACAATATGTGGAAGGCGCCTCCATTCGTTAAGGCATAAGGCACTGGCACTTTCTACATATCTATTAAATAAAGAAAAAAGATTAAAACAGTATACCACTAGTGAATAAAAAATGAGAAATCCGCTTACCTTTCAACATACATCAATGGTTTACTTTCATCAGGCTGGCATATTAACAAAAATCCTCCGTACATCGTAACTTTCCATGCCATTTCTTTTGGGCAACAGAATTCCACCGCTGCCAGGGCCTCCTTCATGAACTCCCAGTTGGGTATTCGCCAAGCACTCTAAAAAATAGCCTTATCATTAGGAGTAGTCCAGACTTTATCCCCACATTGAATATTTCTCTTTATGTAAATTCGTTTATTGAAAAGAACTCTAAAATAATGTCCAGGGTTATTTATTTTAAAGTAAACAGGGTTTTATTTTTGAACTTCCCTGTACTGTTTTAAAAAACGAATATAGCCATTTTATGTATTTTTTTCCGAAGAATTCAATAATCTAACCAGAAAAACATTTGAAACAAAAACAAAAGAGTTACAGCACGAGTGACGTATTTTTTAAATGGAATACCCCGTATATTTTTATATCAATAGATAGAGATTTTCACGAGGAATTCGGTGATATAGGGGTTGCTGGGTTTATTTCCTGCGGTTCCGCTGCAATAGGGAACTTGACCATTTTTTTTAAATCTCATGATTTGCTTTATATATGTCTAGAAAGAACATTCCCAAAATATTTCCGGTTAAAATTAAATAATTACTTCATAATCAGCGTTAAAGTTTCGCGCGGTCCGAAAGCATTTCAAAAAGTTCATTTTCGCGCCAGGTGGTGACGTCATTACTACTATGGCCGTCGACCCATCCGTATAGCGAACACGCCACGCTGCTGACAGTTTTCTTTCTCTATTATTGTACTGTTATTTTTTTTTTGTGGATCGATAATTTTCATTGCATTTTGTAACTGTATATTGTTTTTGGGGCGTGTTAAAGTTTATTATGGGGAAAAGTAGTATCAAACAATTTAAATACTGTGTTGTACCAATGTGTCGGAGTACGACATTTCAAACAACCCAATAAAAAATTTATTAACCTGCCCACAAATCCAAATCGAAGAGCGAAATGGTTAAAGCGTGCCGAGAGATATCAGGATATTTCCCGAACTCCGACTTTTTGTTTGTGAGGATCATTTCAATGTAAGTAAATAATAACCTAGGTTTTGTTTCAAGTTTGAACTTTTCGTGTAACAAAAGGTTTTTTTTTGTAATACTTATTTTTATTCTTAAACCAATTATTCGTAATTATATTTAACCGTGTGTCTTACTTCTCTGCTTTAACCCCGAACTTCTTCAAGGAAAAACTATCACTATTTTAAGAAAATTTGCAATAACATGTCCAAACAGGCAGGTTATCGGACTGGCCCTTAGAATATCCCCCTTCAGTCATATTCAATGAAAATAGTCACTCTGCTTGCACAAAAGTCTTTAGGAAAACAATATCCAATAGTTTTGATAAACTACACACAAACACGATGTTTAAAACAAACCACCTCCACACCTACTTATGGAAAGAGAAAAGCCCGTTTAACAATGTTTAAAGTATGGAAACTGCAGTAACACTCACAATCGATTAAATACAAGAAAATTTGACGAACCGAACACTTTTAAATCAAGGCGACAACGCTTTTATAATGGCCATTCCGTTGAATTAAAATGAACGTAGATTGACGATTGTGAGTTGTGACGTCACGACCAATGGCAAAGCGTTTTGGTCCGCCAGGTAGAATTTGAATTTGGAGGTATTTTCAATAATTTATTGCGGCCGTTGTGAGTATCTAAAATGTATTTTTTTGCTAATACGTGTTTTAAGGCGACATTTGCTTATATTTTCAAATACTTTCCAAAAAAATTAAAAATATTGGCAAGTTCCCTATTTTAAAAATACATTTAATACTTTTTGGAGTAGTTTCATAATAAGGTTTTCATTAGAAGAACGGCTTCAAATTATAACTCTCTATTATAAATGTGGAGAAAACGCCAGGGAAACACAACGAAGATATGTTGCAAATTTCCACCGAAATATATCAATCAGTAAAAACGATTTTAAAACCGAAGGTCTTATTCGAAGAAACAAAATCGTTACATGTTAGAAAAAGAACTACAATAAGAAAAAAAACCGGGATCGAGCTATTCTAAATTATTTTACTTTGTATCCCATGAAGTCAATTACTGACGCAGTTAGAGGCTTGATGTATGGCCCTGCAAGAGGAAGAGTAACCTATGCGACGATTCAGAGAACACTGAAATATTTTAAGTATCTTCCATATCACGTTTTTTCAGTGCAGCATTTAACACGTGAACAAATAGAACTTCGCTTTTAATATGTTTCCCAAATTTTAATCCATGAACAAGATAACGATCCTACCCCGTTTTAAACAATTCTTTGGACGGATGAAGCTACGTTCACTACATCGGGAATGTTTAACCGACGCAATACGCACAGCTGAGCAAGACAAATTCCCAGGAAATTTCAAGAGATTAAATACCAAGGGAGGTCTTCTTTTCATGTCTGGTGTGGTGTGCTTAGCAATAGAATTGTCGGCCAATAATGTATACGGGATCCTTAACTGGAAAAAGATATCTCAATCTTCTTGAAAACAATATTGGGAACATTTTAGAAAAATTGCCACTCGAAACGTATGGCAAGATAATTTAGCAACAGGACGGAGCGCCGCGCCGCCCCATGCTGTTCGTCAAGTTGTGCAGTATCTCAATCGTCGATACAATCAGTGGATTCGACGTTATGGCACTATTAGTTGGCCACCTAATAGTCCACATATTACAATTTTGGACACTTTTCTATGGGGTCACTTGAAGAATGTCGTTAACCAAAATGGAAACAAAAACAAGGAAGAAATGAAAGCAAAAATTGTCTTAACCAAGAACCTCAAATAATATCGGCGAGCTTAGAAAGGCTAAGGAGGGGTTATAGATCATGTTTCGAAAATAACGGGGTCATATAGAAGATTTAAATTATTAGTAATATTATAATGTTTTGTTATAAGTGTTCTTATTACCACCATATTTTACCTCATATTGTATTTTAATTTTTTCCGTTTATTGTAATTTTGCTGCTTGGTTTAGAAATAGATATATTAGATCATTTTTAGCATATAATATAATTTAAAGCCGTTCTCCTGATAAAAACCTCATTATAAAACTACTCCAAAAAGTAATAAACGTATTTTTAAAATTCTTGACATTAACAAATAAGCACCTGTGACATGTGGCAGCCAGGTTTTTTCAGGCAAAACTATCCTTATAGTATCATGCAGTTTTTAGAAAATTGCAGCAGAACCGCAGGAAATAAACCCAGCAACCTCTATATCACCGAATTCCTCGTGAAAATATCTATGCATTAATATAAAAATATACGGCGTATTTCATTTAAAAAATACGTCACTTGTGCTGTAACTCTTTTGTTTTTGTTTCAAATGTGTTTCTGATTAGATTATTGAATTCTACGAAAAAAAATACACGAAATAGCTATAATTATTTTTCTAAAAACGTACAGGAAAGTTTAAAAATAAAGCCCTGTTTACTTTAGAATGAATAACCCTGTACATAATACACATATAATACAAAAACACATTTGTTTCCATTGTTACAGGGCTGATTAGAACCTATGGTGATTTTGCAGCATGTATCTACACATACTGCTAAATCCAATGCAGTAGGGCGGCTATTACTGCAGACGTGGTTTCAGCAGGATGGAGCTCTTCCTCATTTTGTGCAAGTTGTAAAACATTATTTAAATAACAGATTTTCTAACCGCTTAGCACCCCTTGATTATTTGCTCTTGGAGACACTAAAAAATAAAATGTTTGTGACAAAACTTGCAAATCTGAACGAATTAAGAAGAAGAATTATTGAAGAATGTGAATATACTAACCAAGAAATGTTAAAAAACTTAAAAACGTCATCAAGAAACTTTCTTATAACCCAGCCCATTATCAAACTGTTGGAGAAGGACTTTTTCAACATATAATTAATTAACGGTTTACACTAAATTTCATTTTAGTTCTTTAAAAGTTATTTTAAATTTTACTGCTTGTAATTTCAAAATTTAATTGTTATTACTTAGGTACATTAAACACAAGTTAATGTTTTTTTTTAGAGTTTTAATCTGAAACATTTGAACCAACTCGCAAAATTCAAGTAATATCCCACCTATTGCAATTATGTCTTTTAACTTAAACTGTTTCTTAAACCAACGAGTTTAACCATATGACATTTTCATAATTGTTATTTAGAATATTTAGAGGAATCAGAAAACACGATTTCAAAAATGTTGTTCCATTAAAAAAAGCAAAGTTTTATTTACCACGGCGTTTTGAGTCATTCTGTGTAATTACAGGACTCCAGGCTTTATAGATTTCATTAAGGCCTCACTTTTATAAGGTAGTTTTTTTTCTAATGTCGTCATTTTAGAAATAATTGACAGACGAAAGTTCGAAACAATTTTGTTAATTTACAATTGTCTAATTTGTTAAAAAATTAACTTTAAGTTAAATTCTTAACGAAAATAAATTCCTTAAAAGTATGCTTGTTACACATTTTTCAAGTAATATTTAATACCGTAAAAAATGATTTAGTGTGACGTACTCGGTTTTGACGCCAGCGCGCAGCCTAAAATGTCGCGCGGAGGCTCATTTTTAGCGTTAAATTAAAATTATAAATAATGAAGATAGAACTCCGGAAGTTCAGACCTCTTCATCGGAATTTTTTTCTCTTCAAGAATCTTTTTTGCAATTTCTGCTATCTGTTATTGTTTTTAATTTATCATCAAAAATCGAAATGACTTTTTTTATTTCATTTTTTGTTCATAACAATTACAATTTTAATTGGCAGAAAAAATCCTCAAAACGCCTTTCTCAGATTTACATTCTGCGTCGAATGAGCTATCTCTCATATTTTTCGAAGCCTTCTATACTTAAAGTCCAAAATTTCTGTCAGTGACTCATTTAATACCGGCCACCCAACCGACGAAGAGGCTGAAAAAAAATCTAACACTAATAAATGATTTTTAAGCCCATGATATACTTTTCCGCTCAAATAACAGTGAACCGGCCAAAAGTTTCATCGCCACGTTGTCATAATTCGCAAGAATAAAACACCAGCCAGCGATCGCACTTAAAATAGCACGCCAATATGCATTGAAATCATTGTTATCGGGAAGACAATAAAACTGGCAACACACATTCCTTAGTTTACAACTTGAAGAGACTTAAAAATAAGCGTATCGACAGGGTTTTCGTGCTGTTCGATGATTTTATTTAGTTATTATTGATTATGGACAGATTTTGTAAGTTTAAATTTTAATTGTTATACAGGGTATTTTCTAAATATTATAAATTTCTAATAATTGTATATATAGATATTGTTTTGTGCCAATTTTATAATAGTTTATCTTATTTAGTGTTATAATTGTATATAAAGATTTAGTGTTGTTAAGTGCTTTTAATTCTGTAAACTATAAATATTAACCAACCTTTAACTAGTTATCCGCCTACAAAAAAAAACTTAGTTAACGTTAAAAGAACGAATAATGGTTAAAAATGTTTACCATGGGATTCGGGAACGAAATCCAGAACTAACCACTTTGGATGCTGCAGAGATATGTGCAACTTTAACAAAAGTTAATTCGCGTACGGTATTCAGAGTTTTAAAAGGCAAAAAAATCAATATTAGTAATTATGCGGATACTGGAAAATGCGATTTTATCGCTATTTTTTTGCACACTTTTTACTTTTCGATTGTTGAACATAAATCAAAAGCTGTTTTTTTGGCTCCCTCTTATAGTATTTAAAAAAAATTATAATTGAATTGTTTAATTCCATTTTACGACATATTCCTTTAAATTCTGTCATTTGCACGAAAACATATTTAAAAACTCATACTATGTTAATATTAAAAAAAAACACTTAAAAAGTAAGGAAAAACCTTAATTTTCAATAAAAAGTAGGTAAAACGTTTACGCTCCGAATTCAACTCGAAATTCTAAAAATGTTGACCTGTTACCAGATTGTAATAGTTTTCTTTATGACATTTTTATAAGGTATGCGAACCTTGTTCGCTCGACCCGCAATGTTTGATCAAAAATATTCTCGATATGGAAATCCTAAATATGGAACACGAAAGACCCGAAATAGTTATTGGATTCTACAAGCTGATGATCTCAGAGCTTTCGTGTTCCTTATATAGTGAATATTTTGATGAAGCAATGCGATGGAATATCGTATTTGAATATTGAGATTGCAAGATCGGTGGTGAATTGACAAGTCGGTGTAACTTGGATTGTCTATCGTTCTGCTTTTACATCTTTTTTAATTTATGTTAAGACTAAAATTTTATTATTTTTTTCATGTAGTAGAATAAAATCAGAGAAGGTAAAATTAAAGTAAAAAATGTTTTTTTTTTTTTTGAAAAAACTCAAATTTGTGTTCTATGACCTCACAATAGAAGGTGTGCAAAATTAAGCAAAAAAATTACATTTTTCATTAATCCGAATAATACCAAAATAATATAGGCTTGTTACTAATTTAAAGGGTTGATGAAAATGTGAGAAAATAACTTTTGCTTGTAAAAAATATATTTATGTTTTGAGGAAATTTTATAATTTATTTTCTAAAATGCATACGCCACTGGAATTGATTCCCCTGACCCCACACCACCCGGGGCACTCTAAAAGCGAGCGATGTGTCATTGACAGAAGATAATTATTATATTTTTTTTGCAGGAAACACACTTCTTGACTAAACTAATCCCTAACTCACTGACTTACGAGTAAGACTTGGCAACACTCACATCGTGTCTCAACTCTTTAACACCCTGAAATATCGCGGAATTCCTGATAATTTGATTTGTAACTCTGAGAGGGTCGAAACGAGCCGTATCGACTAATTGGGCAGAAGTCTTATTTATCTTGCATTTTTATTGCACATCTACCCCAATTTTAACCCCTTCAATATTTTAAGGGCTGTTGGCTTAAAGAAGTTGGTTTGGTTAACTGAAAGAAAATATATTTGCGAAAATTTTTAGAAAAATTAGAGTTTGTTGATTTTCTCATTAGTTAATACCAACCATTTTAAGGAATTTGAAAGTCATGACATGTTGAAAAAGGAGACGACAAGTTTTAAAACTGTTACGGCCGAGTGATGATCGCGTTGTTAAATTTAGTAATGGACTTAGCAATTGTTAAAAATTAACAACGGTTTAGAATGTTTAACAAAACGTCATTGTCAGTGTTATTCAATGATTTTAGTAGGCTACCTGTCAAAATCTGACATTCTGTTAAACATTATAAACCGTTGTTAACTTTTAACAATTGCTAAGTCCATTGCTAAATTTAACAACGCGATCATCACTCGGCCGTAAATGTTTTAAGTAATTAGAAAAAATCCTAGATTGTCACATGTTGTAAAAAAATAGTTTTTATTAACTCAAAACAAAAGTTCCATTAAACAAACATAACGTACTACTAAGACCATTTTTTTTTGACTGATTTGTCTGTATTAACGTCTTTTTTTATTAATACAGACAGTGCTTTTTATTAATGTGGTCAGTCAGTAAAAAACTTGACAAGTCTAAAAAGAAGGGAACAAAACTGTTCCAGAAGTTGGTCTAATTTTAAATCTCAGTATTTTAAAAGGTCAAAATGTTTCGATAGGAACTTGGCCATTATTTTACATACCGGGTGATGCGTCGCCGAGCATAGGAAATCCCATGTAAATTTTAAGGGGGTCAATTATTAGCTCCCCTGTACATTTTACAGAAAAAATGTAAGATAATTTTTTGAAGAAACCAATCTGACAAGCTCTTGTGCCAAGTATCAAAATATTTTAATTAGCGAATCTTGAATTATTCAATTAAATGTAATTTCAAAATTACCAAATTTTTGGTTCAGGTAAAAACACCAGTAAAATGAATATTGTCCCTGACATGAGGAACCGTGTTAATAAATCAGTGACAGTCGGTATTTGAAAAAAAATATGAATTATTCATTCGAAGAAAAAGTATTATAATTAGGTGGCATTGTGCGGGAAACAGTTTTAGAGCAGTATCTGAAATGTTTTCAGTTTATTTCCCCACCAACCCAATTCCGTCCATTTCAACTATTAAACGTATTGTCAGTAAATTCGAGTCCAAAGGTACCGTAATAAATAGTTGTAAATGTTCAACTCAGGATATCAAAAATAAAACCGAAGACAGAGATCTTAATATTCTACTGAGTGTGGGAAACAAAA
>JAHBCN010023203.1:0-12739 GCA_019359885.1 Listronotus oregonensis | reverse complement strand
CAAATATAGTGAACAGGCGTCAAACCGAAACGGGAGACAAAATGAATTTTTTTAAATATAAAACCAAAAGTTAGAAAAAGTGAACCGTTTGTCATCCTGGTTAAACAACATAAATTTTCCAAAAACCTAAAAAGAAACACAAAAAAAAAAAAATACTGGAAAAAAGGGGTTAAAACTCCTTTTGACGCAGCGCTGATACCACTACCCCAAAATGGAAAACCAAAGAGATGCTAAGATTCAAGCCCCAAAAAGAAATGCTTCACCTTATACCACCCAATCCCCCCCCCTTTTTTTACACAAACTTAAAAAGTAACAAAAATATTATTGGTAATGTTGGTGGATTCGTTTGTAGAGAGCTTGATTTCGAAATAGATGTTAATACTAAATTTAGGTCTTTTTTGGGAATTTTTCTATAAAATGTATTTAGTTTAAAAATTTTATTTTTTTTTTAAAAAAAAAATCACTTTTTTTTTAAATTTTTTAAAAAACCAAAACCCACAAAATACTAAATTTTTTTCTGAAATAAAGGAAATGGTATCTCTTATTTCTATAAATAAACGTGTATTACACAATACTAAAATTTTTTCGGGTTAATTTTTTAAAAAAAAAAAAATTAGCTATTTATGATGATTTATGATTATTGGCCAATAAAAAAGTTTGTAAGGCCATCATAAAAAAAAAAAAAATTATGATCGAACGAAAACTTTGAACCTCCATAAACCCAAAACTTACTTTATGGGGGTTTGGGAAATTTTTTTTGCATAACGGGGCCCATTTCTACATAGGCCCCCCTCATACATTCGTGGATCATTACGCCAATTATCGGATTCCCCTTTTTCAGTTCTTTCAAAAATTAATATGTGAAAAGGGACTCCCTTTTTAAAAAAGTTATTAAAGACCACGGGGGGGGTTCATAATTACCCCCCCGGGGACGTTTTCGGGCGCGCCCGACGTCGAGTTAAACCGTCAACGAAATTTGGGAAATTTTTTTATTGGCGTTCGTAGTTCCGGGGTAATTATTACCGTGTAACACAATTTTTCACCCAGTCGGGACTTGGATAAATTTTCCCCCGCCTGCGCAAATGTAATTTGTGAATAAATTGACTTTTTGTTATTTTGTTGGTTAATGGCCCCCCTTTAACCCTTTGGGACAACGTAGTTATTATTATTTTTTTTATTTTTTAAAAAATGGGTAATGGAAAACAAAAACCCAAATATCTAAGAACCATCAGGTTTTTTCGATGAAGTGGGCAACCCCATTTTTTGCGACAACGGTCAAGCGGTATTAGTTTGTCGAATTAGGGTAGGTAAAAAACCCTTTTTTTAAATATAAACATTAAAATTAATTTAAGATACAATTTATAAAAATAATTTTAAAAAAAAGTTTTGATATTTTAATAAGATATTTTCTATATTATTCAAGAAAAGTTCATGTTTTATTATCATTTATACACTAGATGAAAACCGATAATAGATCAAATATTTACATGAATTTTATACATATAGAATTTTTAAACAAATTTTAAGTTCTTTTTTCCTAATTTTTTTTTCATTTTTTTTTTAAATTTTTTTTTTTTAAGATCAAAAATTTTTAACTTCCAAAGATCTTTTTGAAAAGATTTTGAACATAATATGACAGTGGTGTCCTGTAAAGGGGATGTATTTCAGAGACACAGACACTAAACCCCAAACAAAAGTCTATGACAATATACAGAATGGGTAAGCCCTTTTTTTTGTCATTATATTCAAATTGGGTAATTTTTTAATAAATAAAATTTAAAAGTAATTTTCCCTATTTAATTATAAAATATAAAAAAATATTTCTATTTATTGATGTCATTAGCATGAAAGGGGTCAAAAAAAAAAATTTCAACTTAAATTATAATTTGAAAAAAAATTGAAGTTAAACAAAATTTTAATTTGAAATTATAACTGGGTTTTAATGTTTTAAAAATTTAAAAAATTAAAATCAATTGAAAAAAGTTTTACATATACATATACTGTATGACAAAATAAATCCCAAACCCTTTTTATTAGTTGAAAATACCATCATGCATGCTTTTTTTTAATCTTTATAAATTAAATAATTATTGTATTTTAGCCTGGCAAAGAACAACTTGTAATCTAAAAAAAGTCAATGGAAAAAAAAAATATTTAAATTAATATTTTTTTAAAAGGGAATAAAGTTGTTTAATTTTTCAACAGTAAGGAATAAAAAAGTATGGAAAATTATTCTAAAAAAATGGGTGTTTTAAAGAAAAGAAAAATAAATTTAAATATTTAAAGAGCAAATATAAAAAAGAAAATAACGTCCATGAAGGCTAGTGGGCGGGCCAGGATTTTTTTTTTTTTTAAATTTAAAAATGTTTTTCACAAACCAAAATTTTTACCAGTAGCCATTGCACAACTTCAAAAAATATTTCAGAACAAGTTTGTGATTCCCCGTCCTTTCCCCCCCTTTCCCATCCATACCACATCCAAAGTAATAAGGTCCAATAACTAAGAAACTGTGACTAGCGACAAAAAACAAAAAAAAAAAACTAGTGAAACTTTCGAAAAAGACAAAATAAGCAAAAAAGGGAAAAAATGAAAAAAAATTTTAAAATTTTTAAGAAGATTAAAAAAAAAGAGAAAACAGAGAACAAGACATAGAGAAACCTTTACAAAGAAAAATGCTACCAATGCATTTAAAGAGTACTTTTTTTTTTTAAAATAAAGAAAAAAAAAAAATTTTTTTTTCTGTAGATTATTTAGAATTAATAAATATAATATTATATTCTTTCCAAAAAAAGTCTGTAAACATCAAATTTTGCTTACAAAAATTTTGATTAGTATTATAAATCAAAACTTAGATAGCCCTGACTAGTCCATTTTTAAAAGAATAAAAAAGTTTTGCTTTTTTTTTTATATTTATACACTATTTGGTAATAATAATATTCCTTCATTACATCATCGAATTTTATGTTTGTTCTTTTTTTAGTTTTTTTTTTTTTTTTTATTATTAATACTTTAAACAAAAATGTTTGATTTACATTAGTCATTATGATTTTTTTTTTATATTATTCTCTAGTCGGGTTCAAACCACCTGTAAGATTTACAAAAAAAAAAATTTTAAAATTATTAAATTTTGTTTAAAAAAATTTTCTAAAATAATTGGCAAAAATTTGTCTTAAGAGTTCTAACAGAGTATTATTTTTTTTGTTGTATTTTTTTTAAATTAGTTCTTTTTATTTATTTTTTTTTAATATACTTAGTTTAATATAAATTTTCTAGATTTAAGTTAGTGATTGTATGACTGTTTTAACCTTTCCGTTAAATGGTTTATGCAAAATCACCCATTTTCTAATTATCCCGTGTTTCAATTTTCAAAGAATTTTATGTCTGAATGACCATTACCATTATTAACCCTTGTTCTTATTATATTAAAATTTAAACCTTATTTTATAATACCAGCCTGTGATTTTTTTAACAGGTAATTTTAAGTACAAATTATATAGACCATTTTAATTAACTTTTTATTTAAAACTTGAAAAACTTTTAAGTTTTAATTGAAACCAAAATTTCCCATAGATAAAAAAGTTTTTTAATGGAGATGTGATATTTTTAACTTCAAAAACTATATTATTATGTTAAATAAGATGAATTTTTAAGGAAAATAAATGGCCAAGGTATTATATTTTTAAAATTTTAAATTTTTATTATTATGACTGATTTATTTTTATTTTTCCCCCTTTTTATACAAGGCTGTAAAGTTTGATAAGGTAAAAGGACAAAAAAAAAATATAGTGTTTTTTTAATAAATTTCATGCTGTTACTGTAAAAGTCAGAATTATTGACATCTTTATATATATATATATATTATATATATATAATATATATATAAAAATATATATATATATATATATATATATATATATATATATAAAAAATTATTATTCTTGAACCATTTTTTAATATATTTTTTTTTTTATTTTTTGGGTTTAGGGGTTTATAAATATAGAACCTAAACCCAAGAAAATCAAAAAAAAAAATAGATATATAGAATGTAGGAAGATTTTAGTTGTCCTAAATTGATTTTTTTTAAAATAAACTAATTAAGGCCTATAAATGTTTTTTTTGTTTTATTATATGTTCTAACTTTTACAAAAATTTAAAAAAAAATTTTTTTTTTTTGGTTGTGATTTTACTTAAAAAAACTGTTTTCAATTAAAATTGTTTTTTATTGATTTTTATTTTTTAAAACCAATGGTATCAATTTGGAGTTATTTGCAAAAAAAACCTCTGGTCACTTAGTTATTTTTTGGTTCTTTTTTTAAAACCGGGGTAACAAGAAATATTTAAAGTACAAATTATAAAAAGGTTAACAAATACTAAAAATATTTTTTTCATAATCATTTATTTAAAGCAAAATTTCGTTCTATATATTGGAAAAAAAAAAATCTTATATAGGAAAATTGAAAAAAAGGGGTTGCATTTAAATTAGAAAAAAATTAAGAAAAAAAAATCTTTTAAAAAAAGGAACAAAAAACAAATATCCTATTTTAATTTTTATAAATATTCCCAATTTCACCCCTTAAGGTAAGTCCCTTGGGAGATCTTCATCAGCCAATAAATTGTATTCATTTTGTCTGATATATGGTTGCCCTTCTGCTCCATACAAATAAAGAAATTATCCAAACTCAAAAAATATTATGTAGTGTACATGTCCAAATACTTTTGGGAAAAATTTCATCCGGAATACCCAAAAATTTTTCAATCGGGGAATCTGCCAAAGTAAGGCAAAGATTTTCCACCCTTGTCTTTTTTTCGTTTGTGTGTTAAAATTTTCCCCTTTTTAAGTTTTATCGATGTATGGGGGATACACCATTTCAATATGGGATATCCTTATCACCAATGATAAATTTTTTTTGGAAAAAAAAACGTTATTCCCGATTTTTTAAAAAATTAATTTTTTTAAAATTCTTAAGTCCCCCACAGAACTGGGTACCCAACAAAAATATCCCTAATTGTTTTATATCCATATTGTTGTTTTTATAGCATGTAAAATTTTTTATTTATATATGCCTCAGGATTTTCTCGAGGTGCTTTAAGGGACATATGTCCCGTCAAAGCCCCAAAAAATCCTGGAACTTTCCCCTTTAAAAAAAAATTTTTTTTATTTATTTTCTTTTCCCGGGAGATGGCCATTTTTTTTGTTTTGGGCTTAGGTCAACAAGTGCTTGCAAATTTTTTAAAAAAAAAAAAAATAGATTTGGCCATATCAAATTTTCCCCCAAAGATCTGTAACAATATAATAAGGAAAAAATTCAAACAAACAGGCAAATGAAAAAAAAGACAACTATTTTAACACTTTCTACTGTCCAAGTTCTTCAGAGTTAGATTTTTTAAAAAACATTTGGTGCTTAGGGGTCGGGGTAAGTTTTAATTGTGTGTTATACTTGTTAATGTTTGATGTATCTGAAGTTTTAAATTTTTTTTAACGAAAAAATTAAAAAAATTTTTTTAAAAAAGGTTGATTTGAGGTAAATTGATCCTTTATTTAAAATTTTTTTCAGTTTTAAGTGCTAATGATTAATTTTTTGGTATCAGGCCGTTTTTTTAAAAAAAAAAAATTTTAAAAAATTTTTTTTTAAAAAAAAAATTTAGAACTTCGGCATAATGATTGTTAATTATTATGTATGTATGCGCTTACAATTTTGACCCTATGAATAAAAAATAAATTTAATTTTAAAATATTTTTCCGTTCCCTTAACATTACATTACAACCTAGCTATTTTCACTCACAAATAACATAACAGTAACTTATACAATATATTTTTTATCAAATACTCCCATAACTGTCTGGGGTACTGAGGATCCCAAAATTTCTGATAGTATCTGTTTCTCCAAGGGGTTGGGCAGAAAAAGTTCGTCAGCTTGTCTTTCAATTTATCAGAAATCCAATTGTAGGCTTCCCTTGCCCCCTAAAGTTTTGGGAATTCCAAAGGAATAGTTGGGACAGTAGTCGTCATAAATTGGTTTTTTTCAAATTCCTTTTTTTTCCCATCAAGCTTCATTACTGACTACAGATGATGCTTCCCAAAAACATTAGAATTTCTTCACCCCTGTCGGGAGATGATTCATTTTCATCCATTACAATATCCTTAAGAAAGCTTTTTGAGGGTCCCAACTTGCAGTTTAGCTATTTTAAAAAGATTAAATAAAACGAAAATCAATGAACAAAGCCCAAAAAAAAAAACAGGCGATTTCAAACCAAAAAGGCATCATCTGTAATCTTACAGTGTCATTGTTTTTCTCCGTGCCGTTCAGTTAGTGGGGTAGAGAAGTTTTAACGGGTAATAATTTACCGGAGTAATAATTTACCTGTCTGGTTAATTTCATGAACGCGCCCCAGGTGACGACGCTTTTTCGACTTTTTGGAACTTTTTAAAATAACAGCAAGCTCTTCATCGGACGACATCACAACTTCTTTCGTCGCGCACACCGATTAAAAGTAAGTAGAAAAGTTTGAGCGTCTGTACATAAAAGAAATTCGCGTGGATGCATGCACGTTAATGCACGCGCGTTCATGAATTCAGTCATCAGCGTGTGTCTGTAGCCCCTTATGAGTTTAATAACATTTTGTTTTGTGACCGGCGTGGAGCACTCTCGCAGTATCGATGTACACCTGCGCGGGAAGAGACGGAATTAATACTGTTTAATAATATGGCTTCGAATGCTGACAATTTATGCCAATATTATAATTGCAGACGAAGTAGAAGAACGGACAATGTTCGATTATTTAGATTTCCCCATAAAAATCAGGCCATTTTAGAACAATGAATTATAAATGCTGGTAAACTTAGTTTTAAAAGAAAAATTAGTATTTCAATATCAAATATGTATTTCTTCTAACGGGTGGCCGGGTGGTCCTATGAAGAGCACATTTTAAAATTACCAAGCAAAAAAGCGTTTAAAAACACCTTATTTTAAACTTTTTAAAAATGTTCCGTAGCGAACAAAAAAAAACGTTTAATGGACGTTTTTTGTTGTAGGTTTTTAAAAACTCGAAGAAACCCGTTTTAAAACGTTTTTATATTAAGTTTTTACAAAAACTTATTGTTGCGGACTTTGGAAAAACGTTTTGTAAACATAATTTACAAAGATTTTTATGATACCAACAAAAAATCGTTTAAAAACGTTTCTTTTAAAATCTTTTTATAAACATTTTGGTACGGATCTAAAAAAAAACGTTTTTTGTTGTAGAGTTTTAAATCAGCCCCACTAACTGGTTCTAAAAACGCCCTTCTTTTGACTTTTTATTAAAACAAATTTAGGTAAACTTTTTTTATAAAAACTGAGTTTACTTCAAATAAAGTCATTTAACTTGCATATTTTAAATGCAACACCCTGTGTTGAACGGTTTAATTAAATTTATAATTTGATTGTTTATCAATCGTAGATGGGTTCCCCTTTCTAAATGTAATATTTTTTCTGTATCCAGATTTTTTATTGGTTTGACAATGAATAAACAAAATTTTAGATTTTTTAAATTTTTGGAGATAAAAAAAAAAACTCTTATTAGCAAAGAAGTGCTGTTTAGCCAAACAAATTATTTTTAATTGTTGCAAAAAAAATTTTAACATTAAAAGCAAACTTTTATTGTTTTAAAAAGTAGTAATTCTAGTGTTTATTTGGGCGGTATTTATCAACGGATAATATTATTAAAAGATGCACAAAATTTGCCTTTTTTTTTTAAGCATGATTAATCGTTTTTAAATTCAGGGGCACGGGAGTTATAGAAACAGCAGGCTTTATACCTATAGCGATTTAAAAAAATGAATTTTGGTTTTTATGGTCAAACCTAGGAAAATTTTAATCAGAGGAGGCCAGATAATAGCATTTTTCTGCCAACAACCAATGCTTTTGAAAGATTTTGTGCAATCGCAGTGAGTTGATGGTTTGGCCCGGACTTTTGGGACGTCACAAACCGGCAGAATTTTTAGCACTGATCTCAACCTCTGTATTTGACAATTTTTTAAACCAAAAAAAAGTCTGTAAATCAGAAAAGTTTTTTAATTAGGTAAAGGGAACCCAAATAAACTGATAGACAATTAAATTTGGAATCAATTATACTTAAAAACAGGATTTTCTTTAAAAAATAAGGAGTTAAACTAAAATATTTTTTGCTACCCAGAACAAACTAATATACAGGGTGGTCCCTTTAAAGTGTTAGAACCATCTTGGTTTTGGGGCATTTTTAACAGCCCCATAATCCCTTTTTTTTTTTAGGGGGGGTGGTAACTTTTAAAGGTAAATGAAAAGGTGGTTCTTTTTCAAATTTGTAATCTCCAAAAAAATTAACTTAGAATAATAATAATTTAAGCTGTCATTATGATAAAAATTTTAATCAAATTTGAGGTAACAGAAAAAAATATAAATTAATTTATATTAATAGGTGTTCAAAATGATATTTTTTTAAGATTTATCAATCCTTTTCAATATGGCCGTTATATTAAACACCTATTAAAATAAAAAACTATTTTTTCTGTTGATTTCTTAATTTTTTTAAATTTATGACATCGACATTAAATTGGAGTTTTCCTAAAGTAGATTTTTTTAAAGATTAGAATTGGAAAAACTAACCCCTTTCCACACCATTTACAAGTTACCCTCCACCCCAAAAAAGGAAAAGGGATACAGTTACGTACGCTATAAAAATGTCTCCCAAGGTCCCGTTGATCAATCAAATTTCATTTTTTTTTAAAAAGCCCTTCTCTCTATATTGGCTTTAATATTTTTAAAAAAACCACTTTTTAATAGTAGACTTAATGTAATTAACAAATTAAGATTAAAAGTTCTTATTTAAATTTATATGAAGACCTATTATATCTAGATTTTGTATTTCAGGAAATATTTCGTTGTGGGACTTAGGGGGAAGTTTTAGAAATAAAATATTTGCGACCTATATTTTTAAGAAAATTATTTTAAAGCAAAAAAAAAAATATTTAAAAAAGACGAGTACAAAAAAGTAGATAGACCAAAAACCCAGCTTAAAAGTTAAAACTCCCATAAAAACCTACCAGATGCACATTTTGTCCTACGGCAGTGCCCTTTAGGAAAAAGAATTAAAAATTTTTTAAATTTAGTGAAAGCCCGAAAAACAGATCAAAATTTAGAAATATTTTACCTTCCAGATCAGCAAATGACCTAAAAAAAAAATTAAAAATTACAATTCGGTTCAGGCTTGCAAAATAAGAAGGTATAAAAAAATTGATATCTTAAAGACAAATTAAAACCACATGACAAAAATAATGCCACTAAAAAGCTTTTTTTCTTTTAAAAAATTTGTATTATGCGGAAAAGGAAACAAACGAAATGCTGAAATATGCAAAAATTGACTTAGCCTGGGTTATTTAAAACGTCCGGGTTTTTAAACATGTTATTTACATTCCCCTTTATTTTCCACTTTACATAATAATAATTTTATAGTGACAAATGGAAAGCTAGAACACTTATAATTTATTATAAAAAGTAGAAAAGAATATAGGAATAAACTTCTAACGGCATTATAGATTGTTTTTGGAAAGTTTATTATAAATTTTGATTAAAATAGTATTTAAATGAAAAAAAATATATTATGAATAAAATAAGATTGTTTTATGTTAATTTTTGGGACTTTTAGTCACTTTTAATATATTTATAAAATTTTATTATACTTAATATTTTTTAATTATTTTAGTGCGACTTTTATCAGCGACTACAATTTAGTTTAATATTAGGGGAAAGATTATGGTCCATGTGTCGGTAAAGTGTAGCTTTTTGTGAATTGTGAAAGGGACCTTACAAATAAGAAATAGTCTACTTAACGCCATAAAGCAAATAAAAGCCGCAAAAATTTGTTTTGTTTAAACAGTATTTTAAGGGACTAACCTGATTAACCTTTAAAAACTATAACGATGATTTAGGGATTTTTTGCCTGATTAAGATGATTTAGTAACAGGCTATCAAATTTTAACGGGGCGTTAAAAATCCCGAAATCCATTTGGGTACTTTTTTGCGTATCTGACTGACTGGTTAGCTAATCGAACATTATTTTATTCTTCTTTTTTTTCTGGCGTTTTTTGAAACCATAGCCCGTAGTTCAAATGTAACAATTTTGACTTACGTAAAAAAAAGATTTGAAATTTAAAGGAAGTTACTGTTATTAATGTTTATTTATGTTGTTTTATTTCAATAAAAGGTAATGGAAGAAAAAAGAAACTGTAAATTTTTCAACAGGGAAATTAATTTATTTATATTTGTGTACTACCAGAACTAAAAAAATAGAAAAAAACAGACCGATGGGGATCCCTAAAAGAGAAACAGAATGCGGGATAAGAGTCCATAAAAATTTTTAGCTGACAATAAAGAACAAGCTGAGACCTTCCCTTTTTGAAGCTAAAATACGAAATATAAAAAGAAATCTCAAGAAAAAATTCAGCAAAAAAATATGAACTAAAGAAAACAGGTGGAGGACCACCAAATCAAATAAAACTGTTATGGTTTGAAGAAAGTTATATGAGGTGCTACAGTTATGCATCGAAGGATTACCCCCCGAAGGTTATTCGATGTGACTCAAAAAGCACATTGGACCGATTTGACGAACAACCTTCAATTAGGGGGAGAATATTTAATTTATGAAGACCCAAGTTTTAATGTGCAAAAACCAGGTAAATGTTACTATTTGTTTGTAGTGTAGAAATTTAATGTGGACTACTATAAGGGGATATTTGTTAGGTTTGTGCTAAATAATTTTTGCATCACCAAGATTTCTGTAATAAAAATTTTTTATTTTATTAATTTTTTGATAAGAATATGCTCATCCCAACCCGAGGCCCAACCTCAACCTTATAAAACGAATAGTGGGTACATGGTAAGTTTTATTATTAATATTCAGAAAGATAAATTTATATTTAAAAATTTTAAAAATGGAACATAGTATTTTAACTTTTTTGACTTTCTTAAAACACCCAAAAAGAACTCTATCTCGTAAATTTATAATAATAAAGTCAATGATTTTATTTAAATTTATTTTTAAATTTACTTTTAAAAAATAAGTAAGTAAATACCCCAAAACTAAAGTTTATGTGTTAAGGTAGGGAAGATGAATCGAATTTATTTTTTAATATTTTCAGAATTCACGGAGGGGGACAGTTGGAAAGAAAAATTAAGGAAAACAGTACAAGTACTATGGGAATACCACTGATCATATTCCAAGACCACAAAAAGTGACACAAATTTGGGAAGTGTTTTTAGTTCCTAATATAAATGGATTGTTAAAACTGTGTGTTATATTCCAAATAGAAATGATTGGTGTATTTCATAAGGGGCGCCATTGGGTACTTTGCTTTACGGGTTTGTAGTATTGGTAACGTCGAGAAGTCAAAAAGAGACTTTGTATAAAAATCTTTAATATAAATATATAAAAGATGGTATAAAACTTATCTTACTGATCTAAAAATTAATTTTAAAATTTTAAAAATTTTCTAATGGTATCTTTGGATTACCCTTCTTGTATCAATCAAAATTTTATAATATTTAAAAAATTAAAAAAATCAATTATATACACAGTTTAAATAATATATCAGTCTTGTTATATAAACTAATATTAATAAAAAAAATAAAAAATCTCTTTTTTAAACCCTTCCCCGGCAAAAATGCAAAGACTATATAACAAGTACTAGGTAACCGAAACCCTTTTTCTAATCCTTAACCCTTTAAAAGGAAAAAAAAGTTTTCTGAACTTTTTTTTTTTTTTTTCTATCTTTATACTATTAAATTTAAGACTTAAAATAATTTTTAATATTCTTAATTTAGTATTTTTACATTTAAAAATAAGGGGTTTTTAATATCTAAAATTTTAAAGGACCTTTTTAAAAAAGGTGCTAATTTTTTTTACATTTTTGTTTTCATTAGGACCATGTTCCGATTTTTTTAATTATAGCTATTGCATCTTTTTTTGGGGGTTTTCCGGTTTTGTTTTTTAAAAAATTAATTACTTACATTCCACGCAGTCTGCAACTAAATTTTAATAAATGGGAATTTAAAATTTAAAAAGGGGCGATTTGATTAGTAAGGTTTGGGGTTTTTTATTTTAAAAAAAAGCCAGGGGATAGGGGGGTTTTACCGGGGTTTTGAAAAAAAAAATAGATACCCCCTGTCCCTTTTTTATTTTTGGAATGATACGCCCCCACCCAAAGTTTATAGTTTTAGACCTCCAAAAGGGTTTATGATGGGGTGCTGTAGAATTTAACTGTTTTGGTCCCAAAATTTTAAAAATTCCTTAAAGTGCTAGACATAATTTCCAAAAACCTTGGTCCGTTAGGTTTCAAAGTATCCCCCATCGGAAAATTTTCTCGAATGCCGTATGTTTTTTCCCTTTTCTATTGGATTCCTTCCCAAATTTTTAATCCCCCGAAGCGTAAAATTATTTTTATTTTGGCTATCCTCAGGTAGAGGGCCTAAAGGTCAATACAACCTTTTTGAATGCTGATTTGCCTACTTGTTATTACCATTGGCCTTTTCGGGGTTTTAATCATCCCCTTTTAATATCAATTTTTGGAAAAAGGGTTTCCCCCTTTTAGCCGCCCAAAAATTTTTTTTATTGTTTTATGTTTTCCCGCGACCACCTGTTGGTAACGTGTGAAAATCATTTGATTATATGTCTTAATTTTATCTGGGATACGTTCCGCATCCCGAACTATATTTATTTTTATAG
>JAHBCN010023202.1:0-12791 GCA_019359885.1 Listronotus oregonensis | reverse complement strand
TATATATATATATATATAATATATAAAACCCAAAAACTTTATTTTTTGTATTATTAAACACTTTTAACATTATTTTTCAAATCGTACTAATGTTACATATGAAATAATATCAAAATTAATTTAGATTGTATGGAGTTTTTAGATAATTTATGCAATTTATTTATCATATTTACAATGTATTTATTTTCATTTGTTCTTTATAAATAAAAACACTATCATTTGCATTGTTTTAAATATTGTATCATATGTATGCTTATATATATTTTTAAATATTTAAAATTGATCAAATTTAGTGATTTTGTTACCAATTTTTTAAATAATTCAAATATTTTAATTAAAGATAAGTTACAACTTTTAAAATAGGCTAAAATTACATAACACAAAAAGAAAATAAAAAAAACATGTTATTTAATAACTGTTAGATTATAATTTAAACTATTTTTAAAACCAAAAATTAGACTTCTAACGGAATTTTTCCTTTACTTGTGTTTTAAAACCTAAATATCAAATGATGATATGAAATACTAAATAAAAAATATTTAGAATTTTATGTAAAAAACAAAAATGTAATAAAACAGGAAGTTATTTAAAAAAAAAGAACTTTGTTCTTGAACGAACTTCTTGATACACCCTGTATACATAACGTTGTTCGCAAAATATAGAGCATCAAAAACCAAAATATTTTTTTATAAAACATTTTTTCCCAATTTGAATATTTAGAGCGATAAACAGGAGGTCTTACTTCACAGACTTACCTGTATATATATATATATATATATATATATATATATATATATATATATATATATATATATATATATATATATATATTATATATATATATATATATATATAAGTTTTTAAATTATTTTCCTTATAACTTCGTTATCGTTTTATATAAGAGTAAAGGATTTGATATCTGTCATAAGTATTTTAAATAACTATGAAAAAATTTGAAAATTACCTTGAGTGATTTTTTGAGATATTTGATTTAAAAAATTGCCGATTCTACTACTGTCCGACTCACTGTCATTTATTTAATAAAATTCTGAGGTAATCCTTGATCCAAATTTGATTTGTAATTAAGTTTTAGATTCGATTTTGGAACACAAGTAAAAGGAAAATTCTAAAATTTCTACACTTGTTATCTTAGGCTGCGGTTACACTGCAAGCGTATTCGCGCGAATAAGACTTCGC
Source organism: Listronotus oregonensis (assembly GCA_019359885.1). Taxonomy (NCBI): domain Eukaryota; kingdom Metazoa; phylum Arthropoda; class Insecta; order Coleoptera; family Curculionidae; genus Listronotus; species Listronotus oregonensis. Next base: position 11,594 of record JAHBCN010023202.1, on the reverse strand, counting down.
GCGACTACGCGATAATACGGGCAACTAAACTAAACCTATTAAATAGTTGAATGTGTTTACAGTGGAAGCGACCTAATAGCGCGAACATCGAAGATTCGCGGCGAATTGCCAGAAGTTCAAACTAGTTTGTTTTGCTCGCGCGAACTGTATTGTATCTTCTTGAAATTTTGTGTTTCGTGTATTTTAAAATGGATACTGAAAAATTTATTTTCCTTGTATTTGACCAAAAACCACTATAGGATCAAAAAAAGGTTGAAAGTATTCACGTAAATAACGGTTTTCAAATATACCCTTTTCCATTTTTTTGCGGAAATAATATAAACGATTTTATTACCGCATTTTCAGAAAAAATAAAATTCTTCGTCATTATCCATGTTTGCAAGTCGCTACTGTTTGTTTTTTTAAATGTATGCGATTGTCGCGCGAAGTCCTATTAACGCGAATTCGCTTGCAATGTAACCGCAGCCTTAGATATTTGTAATGCGATTGAACCCCAGTGTTTAAAGTTACAATAGTTTTAAAATTTAAAATGCAAATAAGATTTTATTCTATTTATTGAACTTAGAAAAAAAATCACATCAAAACCATGTATGTAAAATAAGGGCTAAGAACCTATCCAAAACCTTTAATTTCCTAATTACAAATAATTGTTTTTAAAAAATAAATAAAAACGACTTTTTTTAAACAGAATATAAAAAATATATACCCTTCTTATTTAAAAACCAAATATGTTCCCTTTAAGTTTTTCAAAGCAATTTCTATTTGACTCTTATATAGAAAAAATTCATAAAAAAATGACAAAAAAATATATTTTTTAAAATAATTATTTCTGAAACGGTTTAAAATATTTTTTTAAAAACTTAAAACAGTACTAATTTTAATATGTTGAATTTAAATATGGATACAGGAATTTTAGTACTTACTCATAGTCACATGCGTACCATTTAGAGATGTGATCGTTTTATAGGAAAACTTTCGAGAAAACATAACTATACCGATATAATGAATATGAAATTAGTTTTATTTTAAACTTTGATAATGGATATCTCAAAAATAAAACATTTTTGACCAAAAATTTTATTATAATAGATTTGTTATCAGCATCCCAAAAAACCTCAGTGTACCAAATTTGCTTAAAATTAAAGTTTAGGCCACCTTTGAGACCATTACCAGTTAAAATACAAATGTTGCTAAATAAGAATGTATTTCACAGGTATTTCTTTATGAAAGGCATATATTATACTAACAATAACCGCATATAGACTTCTGTAATTATATTGTAAAGCTTTATTAAAAAAAAAAAAGACAATCATAAATAAGAATGGGGTATTTTCAGTGTTTTTTTTAAATTTAGATTTGTCAATGAGAGTCAGATACACACTAGTACGATCGTTATTAAATATTTTTTGGGAAAAAACAACAGAATATGCATTGCATGGACAAAATAAGGTATACAGGAAAAGACAAATCGAACAATTTTGAAAATGTATTAAAAAATAAAATAAATAAATTTGCGAAAGTTAACTGACCAAATAAAAAACCACTTTAACTAACCAGAATTAACTCTGACCACCAGAATTGAGGACTTTTAAACTTGTCTTAATTACCCCTACATAAAAGTTACTAAAAAAAATTAATAGTTTTTAATATGATACAAATTTAAATAAAAATAAGTACTAATACGCATTGTCAAGTATTTCAAATAGTGACACGTGACCTGAAAATGTCAAAAAAAGGAATAAAAACATAAAAAGCCATTGCCAAATGCCATTTAAAAATACAAATTATTTGTAAATTTTGAAATACTAATCATTTTTCTTCAGCCTATCTGCTTAATTTCAATTGGAATAAAGTACCTAATAAGAATTTGTTTTGTACCGAAAAACTTTTTGTGAATACAAAAAAAAACCTAAATATAATTCAGAAAAAAACATTTTTAGTAAGGTGTATGCTATTTAAGTGAGTTATCAGATTCGCTATTAACACTCTAAATAATCATTTATATTAATTTTTAATACAATCGGCAATAAAACTAAGAAGTTAAAAAAATTACTAAAAAACTTTTCTGACCTTAACTTTTGTTTTATATAAAATACAACAATGGCGCAAATAGTAATAACGTCATTTAAAAGTGGAACTAACCATTCTAACAGAATGGTCAGTTCGTATTGTAACGATTTGATAATATCAAAATTATATTTCTATGTTTAAAATTACCGTTACAGCAACTGAATAAAAAAATATCATTGTTGGCGACAAATGAGCAAACAGTGGCAACATTGCATCAGCTGCGAAGCCGGGATGAGCGAGAGGCAACCACTTCACTTGGCGGCGAGCAGCGGTGTTAAAAGCATACAATATTTGTAGAAAATTAATAAAGTATTAATACGTTTTGTTTATCCGAATAGTTTTTTTATTGTACACCAAAGAAAGTCATATGCGAAGTTATTAACAATCATACTCATATTCTTTTATCAAATTGCTATAACTGAAATTTTAAGCGTAGGGGTATGAGCCAAATGGCCATTATGAAATCGGCTTTTAACATAACAAAGAGAAGCAAAAAGTACAAAATTATAACTTACCTTAAATGAGTATTACAGAATTATACACACTTTTTCACTCAATAGCAAGTACGTTTTGTGATTTGGAATCTAAAAGATTTAAACACTTTTTTAAATTAAAATCAAACGGATTTGACGCGATTCTGTCAAACCATTTTATAATAGTGTTTTTTTAAAATGAAAAAAAATCCTTATTTAACTGAGAATAAACCAATTATTCTTTGTTTTATTTTTTTTATTAAAAACTGAAATAAAAAGCTTTACCTTGCCTCTTGTAAATTATTATATAAGGAAAACTTTTTATTATTATTATTCTTAAACCACCCTCGCTTTTAAAAATCTTTTGAATGCTTTTTTTAGGTATCTTATTGTAGAGACTGACAATAAGGAGTTATCTTGCATGTCAAAATCCTTTTTTAACTTTGCTAGCTTGCCTTTTTTTATTAAAAAAAAAATTAAAACAAAGAATAATTATTCGTTTATATTTAATTAATTAGTTTAATTTTCAATGGACGCCTTTTTTAAAATGCCTTGACAGAATCGTGTAAAAATTTAGAAACATACTGTATAAGATAAGAACTTTTAAAAGATCTATTACAAACAGTAAAAAAAAGTTAATGGCGTTACAACTTTGACAGTTGTCAATAAATAAATAAATGAATTATGTCAAAATATAGGTGAGAAAAACACTGACATGTCCAAGTCTTTTTCCAAAAAGTTAAAGATAACTTTATTAATAGGGGTAGTTCAAACTTTAGTTGCTTATACACACACACCAAATAAAGACTTTTATATTTGTATAACTAAATAAAATGTTTATACAGTTATCGTATTCATTGTTCGTGTAACATATGTTGTAAATAAATTACCCATAATATATAATTTCTTTTAGCAATTGTTGTTGTTTATTTAATTAAAATGTAGTATTTTTTTTAAGACGAACTGTAATATACAAATACTATTAATTACTACTACTAACTATTGGACACACATTATAATATTTTACTATTGTAAAACAAACTATGTAAAAAGATGGTATTTTTAATAAATAAATACATCAAAAATTCTCTTTTACAATTTTCAATTAATTATAAAATGGTAAGGGATATAAACATAGCTGACCAAGCAGCATAAAGAGAGACAGAAAAGTATAAGACTTATTAAAGCTTTGTCTCTTTTGTACGTTGTTTGCACTGTCGACAAGAAAAGTTGCCTCAAGTAGATAAATTCTCAAAAATTAAAAAACTTTGGATTTTTATATCATTTATTAAGTGTAAATTCAATTATTAGTTTCCCAGAATTTTCCAAATTTCTAGGCAAGAAAAATATGTCAGATGTCATTATTTTGACGAGTTACACTAATTAAAAAAAAAGAATGTATTACGATATTTAAAAACTGAGATAATGTAATATTTTATATCGCTCTTCGATTTAAAGGCTCAATTTTAAAAAATATAGATTTGCCCACCACCTCGCTGAGAAATACTTACTTATAGTAAAATTATAAATTGGATTATAAAATTAAGACTCTTCTTTAATTTCTGGCAAAATTTCTAGTCTTAATGTTTATAACCAAAGGAAATATGAATTTAAAAAAAATGACTTATTGATTGTAGAAAGTGTTTTTTTCTAGATATGCTTTTTTGAACCACTTTTTTGAATCAATTTGTTAAAAAAATATATTGAAAAATAACAAAATTATTCCAATTGTTTATAACCATAAAAATGACTATTTTTGTAACGGCATTGTTAAAAACATTTTTTTAAATAAATAATAAATTTTTTGTATAAATTCTTAAGTATATAAAAATATCTATTTGTTCCAATATTCTAATTAATAAAAAGCTTAGTTACGTAGCATGTTAAACTTTTAAAATATAAAAATTTAAGAAAAATCACAAATAAACACATTAGAAGACTGCATTTTTTTTAATTTTACAAGATTATATAAAAAAGTATAAAATATACAACAAAATATTTGTAAAACAAATTATTTAATATGTAGTATACATCAGAAGGCAGTGTTAATGGTAGGTAATAGCAAACGTCTGAAAACTGATTTTTTTAGTCCTTGAGTTTGCCTTCTCTTTAATTTAGTTTAATTATATAATATGTATATATATATATATATATATATATATATATATATATATATATATATATATATATATATATATATATATATATATATATATATATACAGGCATAAATCCTTAAGAAGTAAGACTCTTGATAAATTATGTAAAAGTCTAGATCTTAAGAATGTTTTTTTTAAATTTGAGTTTTTGCCTAAATTAAAATGGGTTTTTGATACCAAAACCCAGTGGGTTTTTCAAGTAGGTAGGTTTTTGGGTTTTGCCAGTCCTGTTTAAACTTATTAGAAAGTATTTTATTAAAAGTGCATCAATTAACTTCATTATGAATTGTTTATACACTTTTACTGTAAAATATAGGTAAATTATTTTATTAAAGTTAAAGCAAAATTAAATGATTTAATTTATTATTATTTTATAGTACCTAATTTAATTTTAAAAGATACAATTTATTAAGTTTCCCGGAATTTCCCCATTTTCCAGGGTTAAAACCCCAAATAAAATAAAAGAACATTTTACGATGTTCAGAAGCCGAGATAATACAAAATTTTGCATCACGCTCCGATATCAAGACCCTTTTTTTTATCTAGCCTGACCTATTAGTAAATCCCCATTCCATGTATGGTAGATATAGGAGGATTTACTGTGCAAAAAATCCAAGTCTGATCAAATACATACATACATTCAAAAGTTAGTCACTGGCTTAAGCTATACGGTTATTTTCACTCATTCCCTGATAATGTGTAGGGATTCTATGTATTCAAAATGGAGGGTTTTTTGCATTAGTAAAACGCACAAAAATAAACTGCCCAAATTATCTGTAATGTGTGGGCAAAAAAGTTAACGATTTAACACTCTTCCGAATCACGCCGATATGAAGCGTAAAAAAAGCGTAGTTTGTGAAGGCCTTAACAAAAATTTTAAACGTAGTACGGCCATTTTGAGGCTAACAAAATATAATTAAATATAATAAATAGGTACAACTGTACAACAATAACAAAGCTTACAATAATAAAAAAATATAACCTACCTTAATGCAACATCAAAGGATTATAAACACTATTTCACTCGAAATTAGGTGCTTTTTGTTATTTTACCCAAAAGTTTAAAAAACTTTTCTAAATTTAATTCAATTATTATACATACAAACAGCAGTAATATTTCGCTAGATTTGCTAGAAAAAATGCAATCGAATTTCTTTTATAGTCCGGAAATACCCCTCGTTTCAATATTAAAATAATGAAATTGGATTGGTCTAAATGAAAGTTATTGTGGTCATAGATAGCGTGATTATTTCTTTAACCTGCTTCGTCATGTACTCCCCTACAAAAATATGGAGAGTAAAATTAAGGACCATCTCTTATAGCCGATAGCCAAAAGGTGGTCTCAGGATAGCATTAAATAAACAGGTGTTAGTGTAGCGGCGTGTAGGTAGGAACCAATGAACTTGACCGTAATGTATAATGTAAAATTTAATAGTGCGTCATCTGGAATACTGAAAGGACCCTGCAATTTTCTTATAAAAAATAGATTTGGGACAATTGTGTTTCAACTTTGCATAGTGATACTTTTTAACACACTGATCAAAAGTCTCCACGAATACACAATCCGAAAACCTCCCCTCCCCCCGCTCTTCAAAAACACCCCCAAAGGTCATTGGGGATTTTTCTTATGATAAATGGGTTTCGGCCAATTGTTTTCAAACTTTTCATAGTGATAGTTCCTAATACGTTGATCAAAAGTCTCTACGGACACAAAAACGGAAAACCTTCCCAACTACCCTAAAATCATTCTCGAAGGTCACTAAGCATGATTTTGACTAAATTTGGTTCAATGCTCTGTGGAATTTTTCGATAGTGTTGTCAAACTACTAAAATAATTGGTCGGCGAGAAAAGATACCCCTCCTTGTTGACCAATAAGCACACCAAATGAAAGTGAGAGATTTTATCAAAGACATTGTACTCTAATTTTTTTTTCTCAGGTACGCTATTCATACGGTTAGGTGGTAAGGTTATTTCTAGTAGGTATTGACTCAAGAGTATTATATCAATTGTATCTTTAGACAACTACCTAGAGGCAGCTTTACCACTCAGCTTTGCGACTAGTGTACGTGAAAGAGAAAGTGTAATTAGGCTACCATCCTTCTCTCGCTTCGCATGCTCATTAGTCAGCAGGGATGGGCTAAGTAATCAGCATGCAAAGTGGGGTATATTTCCTTCCCTGCCGATCAATTAACACGTAAAGCAAAAGACAAACATGATAGACTTACTGCGCTATCTTTCACGCACGCTATTTGTACGTCCAAGCAGTAAGAGATGCTAAGTAAGATGCATTAATTACTTTGATGTAAACTTCTTACATAATTATATCAACATTTCTAAATGAGTTCTGAGATTAAAATGATTTTTGATGTTAAGAAAATTGCTAGAAAATTTTAAACTTACAGATTCAACATATGGTTTTTGAGAATAGAAACAATATTTAAAAAATAAAAGACGAGTAAAATAAGTGATTTAAAAAACTTAATAAGTATATACAACATAAACCTACTTGAAGCAATCTTACTACTTAATATGCATACTAATGTCCGAGAAAGACAGAAAAAAATCTTTATAACCTTTATCTTTTACTTCATGAGTGGAATTATAGTACCAGGGCGGCAAAATTATAGTACATTTGAAAAAATTGTAGTAGTTTAAAAAAAAATCGTTTATGCTATTCTTGGGCCACTTTTTGAGCCAAACAGCCTTAAGAGATGGTGCTTCTTACTTCTACTATCCATATTTTATTGGTAGTAGGTCTGGTTTGTTTTCCAGAAATAGAGTACTCTATTTTAAATTTTTTTATCAATAAACCGTTTGTTATCGTCAGTGTAATTTAGGACTAAGTATTTGGTATGAATTTTGGTGTAAACTAGTTTTCACTTAATTACGCTAACTCTCTGGAAGTAGTGAAGTCAGATGCATTTTTACTACAAGACTTAAAGTTGTTTGTGAATAATAATAAACATAAAACCATTTTTAATTTATGAAATAATTCTAAAACATGTTTGGTATAAAAATCAAATCGAAACTTATTTACACTTAGTTCTAAAACCCTTAGTAATCTGTGCTTAGTTCCACTTTTTAGTCCTACACTCACCTACTTTGTCCTACTCTGATCTTGATAACAAACAGACATCGGCCGAGTGATGATCGCGTTGTTAAATTTAGCAATTGACTTAGCAGTTTAGAATATTTAACAAAACGTCATTGTCAATGTTATTCAATGATTTAAGTAGGCAACCTATTAAAATCTGACATTTTGTTAAACATTCTAAACCGTTGTTAACTTTTAACAATTTGCTAAGTTGAAAACGGTTTAGAATGTTTAACAAAATGTCAGATTTTGACAGGTTGCCTACTAAAATCATTGAATAACACTGACAATGACGTTTTGTTAAATATTCTAAACTGCTAAGTCCATTGCTAAATTTAACAACGCGATCATCACTCGGCCGCTGTGTTCAGTAGTTTTGCAAATGTTTAAACGCATCAATTAATATAATTGATGTGTTGTACGCTAGAGGAGCTCTATTAAAATGTACTTTACTCTTCACTGTATGGTGTGAACAGTCATTTCGGCGTCAAATAACAAATATTTTAAAATTAATTAATTACGAAAATTTTGTTTTTTTCGGTCAAAAATATAGTTTATAAAAATTGTAGTAGATTTAAGGATTATAGTACAGGCATGAAAGTACATAGTACAAATGAGTGAAATTGTAGTACGTCTAATATAATTGTAGTACGGTTGCTAACCTTGGTCAGCGAAAAGGAGTATGTATTCTGCTTTGTGTGTTGCGTGTTGAGCGAAGTACAATTCTCCCTGCCTATAAATCAGACACACTGTATAATATTTTTATTTAAAAAAATAAAATATTTATGTTTGCCAAAACACAAATAAAAATTCATCATTTTAAATCTACAACTTTGTAATACCCTGTATATATTATAGGCAAGCCTAATTAATTTAATTATTTAATCTCTCAAACATACTGTATAATATTTATAATTAAAAAAATAAAATATTTATGTTTGCCAAAACGCATATAAAAATCCAGCATTTTAAATCTACAACTTTGTAATACCCTGTATAATGTATAAAAAAGTCCAACTTATTTACCTTTTTACACACTCAGTACAATTTATAATCAAAAAACAGAAAGTAACCAACCAATTTTTGATGATTTTTATAATACCCTGTATAATTTATGGGTGAGCCTAATTTATTAAACTTCTCAAACACACTGTATAATATTTATAATTAAAAAAATAAAATATTTATGTATGCCAAAACACATATAAAAATCAAGCATTTTAAATCTACAACTATGTAATACCCTGTATAATGTATAAAACAGTTCAACTTGTTTACCTTTTGACACACACTGTATAATTTATATTTAAAAAACAGAAAGTAACCAACCAATTTTTGGTGATTTTTGTAATACCCTGTAGAATGTATAGGCAAGCCTAATTTATTTAACTTCTCAAACACACTGTATAATATTTATAATTGATAAAATAAAATATTTATGTTTGCCGAAACACATATAAAAATCCAACATTTTTAATCTACAACTATGTAATACCCTGTATAATGTAAAAAAGTACAACCTATTTACCTTTTTATACACACTGTATAATTACTAATCAAAAAACGGAAAATAACCGTGTTTGCGAAAAAGATAATAAATCCTCGCATAATATCTTACATCCTGTATAATACTCAAATCTTTCCACTTTTATTAAAAAAACATGACTTTTTAAGAATCCTCGTTAATTAAAATACCCTGTATAATTCATAAAATACACTTATTTATTTACTTCTTTACTTCTTTAAATACCCTGTATATTATAAATATTAAAAAAATAAATACCGGAGAGTACCATGTACCACGTACCAAAACGTAATATGTACCACAGTATGTGTCCTAAACCTACACGTTTTAAACAGATATTCCCAAAACATCCTGTATATAAGATCCACAAGAGCACTAAATTTACCTTGTTTTACATATTATTTAATTTTTAAAAATCCCGTTGTTATTATGAATCTCCAACTTTTTGGTGATTTTTGTAATACCCGGTATAATGTATAAGCAAGCCTTATTTATTTAACTAAACACACTGTATAATATTTATATTAATTAAAAATATAAAATATTTATGTACATGCCAAAACACATCAAAATCCTGCATTTTAAATCTACAACTTTGTAATACCCTGGATAATGTATAAAAAGTCCAAGTTATTTACCCTTTTACACACACTGTATAATTACTAAATAAAAAACTGAAATTACCCGTATTTGCAAAAAAAATTATAAACCCTCGCATGATATCATACATCTTATATAATACTAAAATCTCCCCAGTTTTGCTAAAAAAACATAACTTTTAAAAAATCCTCGAAAATTAAACCCTGTATAATATATGAAATACATTTATTTATTTACTTCTTTAAATACCCTGTATATTATAAATGTTTAAAAATAAAACCGGAGAGTACCATATACCATGTACCAAAACCTAATTTGTACCACAGTATGTGTCCTAACCCTACAAGTTTTGGACCAGATATACCCAAAACATCCTGTATATTAAATCCATAAAAGCACTAAAACCCCCTTGTTTTAGCATCAAATTTTAAAAAATCCCGTCTATATTTTGAATCTCCAACTGTTTGATGATTTTTGTGATACCCTGTATCTAATGTAAGCAAGCCCAATATATTTAACTTTTTAAACACACTGTATAATATTTAAAATGAAAATAATTAAATATTCATGTGTGCTAAAACATATAAAAATCCAGCGTTTTAAATCTAAAACTTTGTAATATCCTGTATAATGTATAAAAAGTCCAAGGTATTTACCCTTTTACACACACTGTATAATAACTAATTAAACAACGGAAAGTAATCGTGCTTGCGAAAAAAAACCCTTGCATAACATCATACATCCTGCATAATAATAAAATCTCCCCACTTTTGCTAAAAAACATAACTTTTACAAAATCCTCGTTAATTAAAATACCCTGTATAATATAAAAAACTCATTTATTTACTTTTTTAAATACCCTGCATATTATAAATATTTAAAAATAAAAACCGGAATGTACCATGTACCATGTACCAAAACCTAATTTGTACCACAGTATGTTTCCTAATCCTACATGTTTTCGGCCAGATATACCCAAAACATCCTGTATATTAAATCCATAAAAGCACAAAAAGCCCCTTGTTTTAGCAATAAATTTTTTAATGTTTAAAAATCCCGTCCTTATTTTAAATTTCCAATTTTTCGGTGATTTTTATAGTACTCTGTATATAGTGTAAGCAAGCCTAATATATTTAACTAACAAACACACTGTATAATATTTATACTTAAAAAAATAAAATATTTATGTTTGACAAAACTCCTATAGAAATCCAGCATTTTAAATCTACAACTTTGTAATACCCTGTATAATGTATAAAAAAGTCCAACTTATTTATCTTTTTACACCCACTGTATAATTTATATTTAGAAAACAGAAAGTAACCAACCAATTTATGGTGATTTTTGTAATACCCTGTATAATGTATAAAATAGTCCAACTTATTTACCTTTTTACACACTTTGTATAATTTATAATCAAAAAACAGAAAGTAACCAACCAATTTTTGATGATTTTTGTAATACCCTGTATAATGTATGGGTAAGCCTAATTTATTTAACTTCTCAAACACACTGTATAATATTTATATTTAAAAAAATAAAATATTCATGTTTGCCAACACACGTATAACAATCCAGCATTTTAAATCTTCAACTTTATAATATCCTGTATAATGTATAAAAAAAGGCCAACTTATTTACCTTTTTACGCATACTGTATAATTTATAATTAA
>JAHBCN010023201.1:0-12929 GCA_019359885.1 Listronotus oregonensis | reverse complement strand
TTTAAGCTTCGTGGGTAAAAGGGATAAAATGTTATGTGGGATTAAGAGGGATTGCTATGTCATTTTTATTGGGGATTTTCCCACATTATACAAGGATAATAAATTAAAGTTGTTTATTAAATTTAAAAGAACAGTTAAATGCTTTAAAAAAAACTCAACCTTATAAATTTTTAGTAAAAATTTATGGGGGTTAAAAAATTATAATGTAAAGTATGGAAATTATTGATTTTAACAGAATTCTTGTTTTTAATAATATTTATTTTTTATTACAGAATTTTTTAATAAACTTAACAAACCATTTAACTAACCGGGCATTTTAATTCTTTAAAAATTTAAATTTTTTAAAAAATTTTCTATAACTCTTTCTTTCTCTCTCTCTCTCTCTCTTTTTAAAATAAAAAAATTTTTTAAAATTTTATATTTTTTTTTTATTTTTTTTTAAAAAATATATAAAAAATAAAAAAAATATATATATATATTTTTATATATATATATAAAATATATATATATATATATTTTTTGAGGGGATAAAAAAGGGAAATAAACGTTTGTATGAGAAGTTTGTCATTTATGGTCACAGAATAATTATGAAAATGTAACAACTTTAATTTCAATTCAATTTTTAACGAAAAGATACCAAATAAAATACAGATCGAGCGCGTTGGAGTGGGAAGGGAACAAAATCAAAATTGTGTAGTGGACGAAGATGCGGGCGAAAAGCTAGTGATAATATAAATCGAACTGATTTCACCCAACGGAAAGGGCAATTGCTTTGTCTGCTATTTTTAAAAGATTTGGAAAAAAATATTTTAAAATATTTTTTAAAATAAGGAATATTTATTTTTACCCTTAAATATTTATTTAGAATGTTCTTATTTTTATTAACTTAAAAATAGTTTTAAGTTTTGCTTTGTTTATAGGAAGAAGTTATACAGTCTTAGGGTACATGATGATACATTATTGGGAAAGTTTCAGAAAATAATAAATGGTAAATAAGATTTTAATATATATATATATATATATATATATATATATATATATATATATATATATATATATATATATATATATATATATATATATATATTGTCACTGCTTAATGGATCAAAGATGTTATTTAAACATACCCAAATTTTTTTTAAAATTTGATTTTCATTTTATCTTCAAATCAAATTTTTTGATTTAAATGTTAAGAGTTTAATTACAACATTGCCCCAAAATACACTCTCTAATAATAACCTTTGTTAATATTATTGGCCATTGGCGTAGCTCTAAAAAAATTGTACTAAAAACATATTTTATTCATTATTTCGTCATAATTTTTTTAAAATTTGTTTAATATTTAATAAACAGTTTTTCTTATTTATTTAATTTCAAATTCCTTACAAACACGCCATTTTTTTTTGGTATTTTTCGATGGCTTCTAAAAAAAGATAGGCTGTATATATTAAAATTTAAAATTTCTTTTTTAAGAAGAAGAAATCAGCGCCTCTATAGAAAAAAAAAGGGAAATAAAAATATTCATAAGTTTTGGTTTTTTTCGGAATTTTGTTTTGTAAAAAAATTTAAATATTTTTCTGTTGCCTGGGGAAATTTTTCCCCCCTAAATAAAAATAAAATAATTTTTTTTCATTTGTCCATTTGTAGGGGAATTCAAGAAAAAAAAATGTAAATTTATGGTTGTATATTGAATAAGATGTTAGATTTAAACCAGACGAAGTAAAGTGAGTGGCGATCGACACAAGTAAGAAAATCCTATTTATAACAAGTTTACCAGTACCAGTATGTCCAACAAACTGAAATTCAATAAATTATTCAAAAATTTAAACCCATTGGTTTGATTGAAAGGAAAATTAGCCCTTCTGGTCCTTCGGGAAAGAAAGTAAGCGTGCAAGCTTATTTTGGGCTTTATGCGTAGACAATATTATTATTATTAATAATAATTTGGTACACAATACTTAATTTGCTGCTGCTAAGTTTAAAAGGTACTTTCGAATTAACTCGAAAAACGATTTGAGATATTTTTATTTTAAACTGATACAAAAAGAGTAACATTTAAAATTAGAGACAACAAAAAATATTGAAAGTACTCACCACTTGCTCCAATACATGCATTTTATCCATGCCATCTTGTTTATTATTAGAGGAGATATTTTAGTCAATTTTTTAACTGTCCCAAGTTTTATTTAAATCGGAAAACTCGATTTAAAAATAAACAAAAAATCCCAATTATGTTTATCTTACACCATGTATCTTAAAAATGAGACCGTCCGCGAGATTCCTATTTTTAGCCAAAAAATCTCCCCTTAAGCGATGACATATGTTTTTTGAATCACCCTGCATATTGACTACTTTCTAATACTAAAAAAAGTTTTAGAACCTTTTTAAACACGCAATACATTTTATAACAGTTCTATTTAAAATAAGTTTTAGACTTCCCATTCATAAAACATTTTTAGGGTATTAATATCATTATGATCGGTAAAAAAATATAAATACAGTTTAAAATAAATTGCGTGGTCTCCCTGTATATTTACTTCTATCAAAAAAGCCGCTCTGATTTCTACAACATCTCAGTTTATTTATTATCCAAGCTTCGTATTTTTTGTTACGTCCTTTATTACACCTGACAGATGACACTGTTTCAATAAGAACTCGGATTACAACCCGTAAATAACAAATTTTATCTGGATACAGATAACCCCAAAATAGAACAGAATAAATTGAATAAAAATTGTATAGTATAAAACCAGGCCACAAAATGTTCATCAGATTAGACGATCTGTTAGCCATGTTATTTAGGCTTGCTCGACACAGTTATTAAAAATTCATTAAATCCACAAGATAACAATATTAATTACGTTGTGGCTGTATCAGTTTCTAATTTACAACTGCAATTTATTAGTCTACTACAATTTTACTATGGTTTAGGTTTAGTTGGAGCTAATAACGTATTGGAAAATTTTATTTATTTTAGCTTATGTCGTGTTTAATAAATGCTTACCTTTTAAGCACTTTATAAGAGGGTAATTTAGTTATTTATAATGCTTTCTTATATTAAAGCAAATGACTAAGGTATCTGAAATATGTTAATTTTATAGAATTACCTCTGAAGTTTTTATTATTTAGTATAATGATAAAAAAGTTACAGCAAGCTTTCTAAAAAAAAATCGCAAAACTTACTTCCTTTTATCTACTATTTAATTTAAAAAATTTAGGTTATTAAGGAATGTTACATATAAAGCTTTTAAAAAAATAATTTATTACAAAATATTTATTTGGTAAAAAGATCTGTTAGCCTTGTTATTTCAGTTTGCTTAGCTTAGACATAGTTTAAGAATATACAATATTAAGTTGGTATCTGGGGTTAAAACGCACCCGTCTTATACTGTTTTAGTACTTCGTACCAGTCTATGGTGTACCATTAAAAGCAGTGCGCTAAAATGTTTTATAACCGTGTTTTGGTATATCGTGTCCTTAAAAAGTTGTTGAATAATTGTGAAAATAGAATAAAAGGCGATTTATCGTTTTTATATGCCC
Source organism: Listronotus oregonensis (assembly GCA_019359885.1). NCBI lineage: Eukaryota > Metazoa > Arthropoda > Insecta > Coleoptera > Curculionidae > Listronotus > Listronotus oregonensis. The sequence continues at coordinate 9,389 of JAHBCN010023201.1, read as the reverse complement.
AATTAAGGGATTTTAAAGATGATACATAAGGCTTTAAAAAATATATATACCATCATGAGTTTTTAAAAACTATTATTTTAGACTTTAAAAATTCAAACAAATTGAGAATCCGGGGAACAATGAAAAAAATTTAATTAATATCAATAAAATATTGGTTTTCAATAATCGATTTTGGTTTCTCTCATGAAAAATTTAAAAAAAGATAAATTTAATAAATATAAAAATATTCTATATCACACAAATATAAAATATTCTAAGTCAGATACAATTTTACTTATTAATATTTACTTATCAAAATTCACCCCGTGGTAGATGTCGAACGATTTGTAGTTCTAGAGATAATTAATATTAGGTAATAGAGACAAAAAATGTAACATTTATTTACAGTGACTCTGGTGAACATAAACAAATATTATTAACATTATGCTAATTTTATCGTGATAATCATTCAAATAATGAAAAATTTACTTCGCGTTTTCCGACAATCCCGATCAGAGAAAACGTCTGAATAAATTGGTATCGTTTACACAAATATCCCCTAACACTTTTTTGTCGTTTCGCGATCGGCGGAGCCGTCGCACGGTATCTTTGAAGCCAAAACATTAAAGGTTTATATGCAAGTGACTCAACTTATATATTGTATATTCTTTAAATTATGGCATAGAGTTATAAAAAATATTTGGTTTCAAAATATTAAAATGATGTGCTAGGTAAACTGGTTACTTTGGGGTTTTAGCTGTTAGTTTTGTTTTATAGAAAAATTTTCTGCTTTTTTGGGTTTTTTTAAGGGCCCCCCTTCCAAAAAAAAAATTGCCTTATAAAATATTTGTAGTATCTAAACATCTTACAAATTTAGTATAATGATAATCTATTTACGTTAAAAAAAGTATTTACAACAAATACAAGAAAACTGGTCCCTTTTTGCATTTTTGTTACAAAAACGTTCTTTAAAAAAATCTTTAAAATACATGAAGTTTCCTGTCCTAGCTCCTTATAATTAGCGACAGAATATAACAAAACAGAAGAAATATATGGTTCTAATTATGTTATTTACCACAAATAATACAGGGTTTGAAAAATTCAACAAGCTTAGGCAAGTTATTTAGTAATTTACGTTAGTTTCTTGTTACAGTATGAGTTAGACATTATGGACGAGGCGTCGCATAGTGGCATGATACGAGGTAGACTGTTTTAAAAATGGCTACAATAGGCTCACATATTTTTACTTGATATTTTGGCCTGAATATTTATACTTGGGATTTTCGGGGTCACCAATCTAAGGTCGAAATTTAAAAAAACTCTAAATCCAAGATGGCGGATCCCAAATGGCGGGTATCAATATAGAAAAACAACTAAAATACAGCGAATATGTATGAAACATTTTACTCAGGGGTTTTCGTGGTTACTTATGACGATTCTGAGGTCGAAATTTAAAAAATTTAAATCTAAGATGGCTAATCCAAGATGACGGAGCCAAAATGGCGCGTATAAAAATTAAAGAAAACCAAAAATACGTAGAATATGCTATACATGTTTTCCTATTTACAATATTTATAGAAAAAATAATAAAAATATATTAAATTTTATAAAATTAAAAAATTATAAATATAAAAAATAATATATATATATATATATATATATATATATATATATATATATATATTTAAATTTCGATTATTTTTAAAAATGAAAAAAACCCCCAAATAACGGAAGGGGGCCCAAAAAATAAAAAAAAATTTTTTTACCCAAAACTCAAAATTTTGTTGTTTTTTAAAAAAATTAAATAAAATATTAAATTTTAAAAAAAAAATTAAATTTTAAATTTAATATTTTTTAAAAAAAAAAAAAAACAATTAAAATGGTAAAGCTACTTCTTAATTTTTAAAAATTAACCAAAAAGCCTTTAAAATTTAACCAATAAGAATGTCTAAACGAGTAACTGTAACAAGTACAACCGGACGTGTATCGTAATGTGTTTTATTTTATACTGTAAGTTAGTTCTGTATTATTATTTGATTTCAAAAATAATAAAATTATACAACGATCAAGTGTTGCTTAGCGACCACCGGCTCCATTTTGACTAACCCCCCCGGTTCAAATTTATAATGTAATTGTAGTCTAAGACGTATAAAATAAAGTAATTTACTTATAAGGTCAGAAAACTATTAAAGTACAAGTCTAGATGTTTACGGAGAAGGACGGAGGAGCCGAGTCCAGAATTTTGACGATTTTAAAATTTTCACGGCCGTGTATCGTAAAAGTTTTATTTCAACTTTTTTTTTTTTTTTATAAGTAAATTGAAGTGAAATGTTTGGATAATAAAAAAGGGTGTATTGTAAAAAAAGCCAATAGTAGTAAATCAGAAATGTAGAGTGAGGGGAAAAAAATTTCGTACACTTAGGTTAACATTTTATGTCAATTTTGAATATTTTGGAAACTTGGTTTTTTTCCTTTTTTTCCCCTTTTAATTAAATTCAATAAAATACATGACTCCAAAATAAATATATTTTATTTTTTCAAATATTAAAAAAAAAAACTGGCTTAATATTTCAAAGCGGCACCTTTTTTTTCCCTAATAAGTTTTTTTAAAAAAAAACGTAAAAGGCCCCCCTTGTTTTGTGGATGGAAATATTGTTCTTATTAATTTCCTTTACGATATATCCCCAAACGTTTTCGATTGGTTGAATCAGGGCTTCTTAGGGCCAGGTAACAATGAAATGTTATTTTCCAGTAGCCAGTCCGAAACTCTCCTTGCTGTATGGAGGGGCAGTTGTCATGCTGGTATATAAAATTTTTTTGTTCAAATATATTGTTTACCGATGGCAACAAACATTTTGGGTATGTGTATATAAGCGACTATTAAATCTTTCTCGAATACCCCCATACTTTAAAGAAAATCTTCCACTTGTTTTAACATGTTGGGTATATCTTTCTTCGTACCCTGTATTTTGCGGCCAATACACTCTAATCTGCCCGCTATAATAAGATTGAAAAATCTTCTCATCGGTAAATACTACCCTTTCCCAAAATCCATACCTTGCAGTAAATATTCCAGTGCAAATCCCATTCTTTGCTCTTTATTCATATCGGTCAAAAATGGCTTTTTAGCAGCTACACTGCTTCGCAAAATTTGGGAATTTTTCCAACACGATTTCTTGCCGTTCTTACTGTCCCCGGAAAAATTTGTTTATTGTGTGCTTCTACAGCTGTCTGAAATGGATTGTTTCGCAAAATCTATCAAATCATTATCTTGGGTTTTCGTTTGAAATTTTTCTTTACCACTTCCAGCCTTTCTTCCAATGATCCTGTGTTCCCATTTAGTTCTGAGGCTTTGAATAGTGCTTCTTGGTTTCCCAACTTGCTGAGCTATTCTTCCCAGAGAAACACCTTCTTCGAATAGAGTAATTACTCTCGCCTTTCCTAGTTCATTCATTTTCCAAAATTAAAAAAAGTAAAATAGTATAATTTTGAAATGTGTGACAGATAACAATCACCATCACACTGGGAAAAATTAGGTGTACGAGATTTTAATTCCGTCACTGTACCTGCCCCTGTAAATAATTTAAATAATTTAAACCGCAGTATTACCGTTAACGTTTATAAATAATTTTATTGTAATTTGCATAATAAAAATCGTTTAGAATTAACCCTGTTTTAGTAAAAATACTAAATTTCCGTTTCAGTCCGGTAAAGTTACTTTATCACTTTATACTTTTAAGTAAATCTGCAAGTATAAAGGTCAATTCATAGTGCGTATACCAGCTCAAATAATATTGTTCATATTTTTTTGTCTCTTGTAACTAGTATTAGCGGTAAATTTTAGCACACTAAAATTTCGTAAAACTACCCAGATGGCCTTAATTTGACTATCACACTAAAAATCTATTTATTATTTTAACTCGGTATTATAAAGTAATTCGCTGATAAAATACATATTTTAAATTATTACTTACATACAATTAAAAGATTGCTTAGTTAAAATGTAAAACGTTTATACCCAAATTAATTTTTATAATAAATTAATGCAATATTTCTATGTCGAAAACAAGTCCCTAACATTAATTTTAAGATATTTGTCCGTCATTAGAAAGGAAAAAGCATCAAAATGAAAGAGATGGGTGAAACGTTGATACTAAATCAGCAAAAACCTGTGTAAAAAATTAAGCACACATTAAGTGTAAGACGATTGCTTTGCTGAATATTTTTCTGTTTTTAATTTTTAACTATACTTACCAAGTATATATTTTTATTAAATTTATTTAATAAAATAGTATTTATACCTTTTAATTTAACCTTACTGTAGTAATAAAAAACAATCAACACAACAGAAATCCAATTTTTCTTTATTCGATACTTGAAAATACCAGCATCGCATTACAAAAAAAGTAAAGTGTCCTCTTACTTTATTTAAATTGAAATAATTTTAATCAGATATATAAATTATATTTTTTTACTTCTAGCAGATAAACTAATATACGCACGGAATGTACACTTTAACAACTAACCAAACTAACAGCCCAAAAACCATTGAAACATTAGACAATGGCCGCGAAAGCCTTTTTACAGTTTATAAGGACAATTGTTGAACATTTGCAATAACAACTGCGATAAATTAGTTACGTAACATTTATAACAAACCATTTAAAAATTTGCTATAATTATATTTTTTCTACCTTAAGCGATTATACTTTGTGTATACAAATTTACTTAAAAAAAAATCAGAACTGCTGATATACCAGTTAAATGCATTTCTTTGTAAATGACGATGGCATACCTAGTGTTAGAAAATTTCCGGGAATTTATATTTAGACAAAAATATATCAGGAAACTTTGGAAATATATGGAAATATTGGAAATATAGAAATAAAAACTACAACACTCAAAAAACTAAACATTTAATGAAAGTTTATCATAGGTAATACTATAAATGGTCAGATTTGGCCGGATTTTTACGAGAGGGTAGCTCTAGTGATTTTGAGAAACGAGGTAAATTGCCGAAGTATTCAAAACCAGGAAAAAATATCTGGCTTAAAATCTAAGTACGAATGGTATTTGGTAAGACAACTGCGCGAATAAAACAAAGTTAAAAGCAAAATAATAATTAATCAACAATTTAAATTACAATTGCTATTGAGGTAACAATGGACGACACGATTGATAAAACCGTAAATTTACCGATTTTTTTAGCCAGTATTTTTTTTCCATTAATTCGATAGCAAATTTCGATTTTTAATATTTCAAGGGTTGTTTGTACATGAGTGGAATATCATCCAAAAATTAAAACGCTAAAATCATTAATATAAATAGCAATTTAAGTATTAAAACTACAAAGAAAACAGTGAAATTTCTAAAAAAGTAATTACACACGACTACGACACACGAAACAAGTTTCAAGAGGCATATCTTCATCGATATTATCCCCACCTTGAATGTTGTATTTAGCATTAATGCCGTCATCATGGCATTAGCAAGCAATAGCCCACAAGCAATAATCGGTGAATCCGCGAGATCGATATTTTATTATTCGTAATCGTAATAATATACGAACTTTTTTGGAAATTATTTCTCTGGTGTGAAATTGGTACTGCACAAAAGTATAAGAAACATATAAAAATATTTGTTTTAATAGTTAAAACGCATTTTTATTTTTTTATATTTCCAAAATTTCCAATATTTTCAATATTTCCGAGACACGTTCGGAAATTTCCAATATTTCCATTTTCATGAAAATATTTGCACTGGAAATATTTCCATTTACAACAATAGGAAAACAGCTGTTTTTTTGAAAGAAAAGCTACTTTTAATAGCATGTTCTCTAATACCAGCCTCACTCCGTTCAGCTGTTAAACACGAGCGCGCCATAAAAGTATCACCTTTCCTCCATATAAATTAATATACTATTTTAACCACCTGTTGGGCCTGTTATTATAAATACAGGATATTTCACTCTATGGCTTTTTATTATTCTACTGAACAAATTCATAATTAAACTTTTATAATAAAGTCTGGAAAACCAAGTGCTGGTGTAGAAGACAATGAAACGTAAACGTTTTCAAAATAAGATATTATCAAGAAAAAATATATATAATATATATATATATATATATATATATATATATATATATATATATATATATATATATATATATATATATATATATATATATATATATATATATATATATATATATATATATATATATATATATATATATAAAAAAACTTAAGTTTAATTGACATTAATTTATTTATTTTAAAACTATATAAAAGAATTTGCTTTAGCATAGTAGTCATCGGTACAAAAGTTTTAATGATTTGGGTCCTGGTTTTCTGTAGACCTTTTTATTGTCCAACTTGTACAAAAATTAGATAAAACGTCTGGACCCTGTTGTAAGAATTGTTCTGGCAAGCGGAAATTAATATATTGTTTGGAAACGGGTAAAACGTTTCCGAAGTAGAATTTTATAGTTCCCTGATTTTGCCTTTTCGCTGTTTGTGTAAAATATTAAGCTGACTATGCCAGTAACACGTGGGTCCAATTTAATAAATAATTAAAGCTTTTAGACATTAGTAGATTTTTCATTTAAACAATAAATGTTTAATTTCCTTGCTTGCGTTTTCATTAGTTATTTAGTTTACCTAGACATGTTAATAATGTAATCCCCAGATGGCCTTAGTTGGGCTATCACACTAAAAACCTATTTGTTATCTTGACTAGGTATAAAGTAATTTGCTACTTAAATAAATATTTTGTGTTAATACTTACATAAAATTAAAAGATTGCTTAGTCGAAATGTAAAACGTTCATAACCAAATTAATTTTTACGATAAATTAAGGCAATATTTTTATGTCGAAAACAATGCCCTAACATTAATTTAAGGGTATTTTCAAACATTTATTCGTCATTAGAAAAAGAGAAGCATCAAAATAAAAGAGATGGGTAAAACGTTAATACTAAATCAGGAAAAACCTGTATAAAAAATTAAGCAAACTTTAAGTGTAAGACAGTTGCTTTGGTCGACATTTTTCTGTTTTTATGTGTTAACTATACTTAAAAACTAAACATTTTTAGTAAATCTATAAAAAAAATATTATTTACATCTACCTTATAATATAATTTTATTGTTGTAAAAAAACTACCAACACAACAGATATCCAATGTTTCTTTATTTAATATTTGAAAATAACAGCATCGCATTACGAAAAAAGTAAGGTGTCCTATTACTTTATTAAAATTGAAATAATTTTAAAAATATATAAATTATATATATATTTTTACTTATAATAAGTTTTTAATTATTCCAAACTCATGTCTATTGGTTATATAAATAGCTTGGGCTTGTAGGTACAATTTATTCTAATACTATTTGGGTTTTAAAAACCTTTGTCCTGTTTGAAAAACTTTTTAAACAAATAAAAACGGAAATTTTTTAATTTCGTTAAAAAATTGTACAATTTAACTTCTTTCCTTCAAATAAAATGTTTTAGTTTGGGCCCCCATTCTTCAAATTTTTTAAAAAGGGGGTTTTTCCCTTTAAATTTAAAGGCCCTGATAAAATTTGTTATTTTTAAAAATTTAAAAACTTTGAACTAATTTATTCAACAACGTATAGAAATGTTTCTAATTGTAGTTTCCCTTTAAAAGTACAAAACTAATATAAACACGCAAATTATACTAGAAAATAACCCACTAATTACGTTTTTTTTTTATTAATAAGATCTGCCATTTTGATGTTCATAATCTCTCTGTATATGACTTACTCAGTGTCAAATTTTATTTAACTTTTTCAAACAAATTAATATCTAATAACCATCTTTTTAATATAACATATATTTAACCTTTTTAAATAAAATTAAAACATTTTTTAAATTTTAGTAAAAATAATTTTTATATTATTTTAGGAAAATTTAAGAAATTAAGATGTTTTAAAACTCATAATTATTAGAAATTTTATCAATTTAATTTTATTAAAAACCAAAGTAAAGAAACTGCAACTACATATACAGCCAACTTGTAATAACACTAATTAAACAATAATATTAAACCAGATAAAAATAAAAAGTTACGAGAATGACACCTTTTAGTAGCAACTAGTAAACGTAAATAAAAAAAAAAAATTGTTTTCTAGAAATACACCCGATGTAACATAAATATCACATGTTATTTTAGACACGTAACTTTTTCTAGGCAAATTCTATTTACCTTGAAAACTACTTAATAAAATTAATTTGTTCAGAAAAAATAATTTCCCGTTTGTTATTAAGAAAGGTTTTATGATATTTTATTTGTATATTGCATTAAGTTAATTTATGTTGTTTATAACTATGTGTTTACGTTTTTATTTTAATACTTGTTGTATACGTATTAATTTTACATTTGTCCACGTACTTCTTCTTCCCTTCTTTGGGAGCCGTCTTGATTTACCACCGGAGGCAGAGCAGCCTCTTGGGCTTTTTGTGCCCAATCTTCCATTATCTTTTATACTAATCCTCCCATTAGTCTTGTTCCTGTTGGCTCATTTTCGGTTGCCCAAATAATGTTGTCTTTTGTGATTCAACGCTTCACATTCACACAGAATATGGTAGGCTGTTTCTTCCCCCTCGTCGCACATTCTGCAACTTGGGTCCCCATTGTATTAGCCTCGTGTAGGTGTCCTCTTTGGTTATCGTGCCCTGTTAGCAACTCTACTGTTATGAGAAGTCTTTTCCTACTTTGTCTGAGTAGTTCTTTCTTCGTTCTTTTGGATGGGCCCCTTATGAAGCTTTTTCCATGTTTTATTCTACTAAGGTTTTCCCAGTATTCCTTGTGTTTGTTTTGGATTCATTCCCTGGTATGCCCTCGTGCTGTGGTTTTGGTCACTCCAAGGGCACGTTCTGGTCCAAAATATGGTGTGAATGATCCATGTCTCGCTAGCTCGTCCGCTTTTTCGTTGCCTTCTATTCCCCAATGTCCTGGTACCCACAGGAGAATTACCCTATTGCGTTCTCCCAGGACTTCCAGTTCTTTTTGGCATTCCTATGTCAGCCTGGATGTTACCTTGGGGTTAACTAGTGCGCCTAGTAACGCCTGGCTGTCTGTTATTACGCAGATCCGCTTGTTTTTATAAGCTCTCCTGTTATTTTCTTTCGCACGTGAAAAAAAAACATATATTTCTGTTTGAAATACAAAATTGTCTTTTCTATAAATGGAAATTTTTTCATATCATGTCCCGCCCGCCCATTCCCCGCTCGGTTTGGAACCATCTAAACCAGAGATGTCTTCAACCGTCCGGGGAGATCAGTTTTTCACTCACTTCAATTTTTGGAATTTTTCCCCAAGTTTCTTTAATTTTACTTTGACAATTAAAGTTTAGAATAAATATTAAAAAAGTAAAATTAATTAACAAAA
>JAHBCN010023200.1:0-12871 GCA_019359885.1 Listronotus oregonensis | reverse complement strand
ATGCTTCAACTGCCCCATAAACACGAATCTCAAACAAAGCATAAATTTTAAATTTTTAAAGAAACAAAATACGTCACAAGATTCTAATTAAAAAAAACTAACAATCAAGGAAATGATCGAAATAAAAAAAGAAAAGAAGTGTCAACGACAAAAAAGAATTAACAATCTTGTCAAATCTTTTTTAAATTTTAAAAATCCATAAATGTTTTACAATCAAATATTAATACACTTATCACATTGTATAAACAATATTTATAACAGCGACCATTTCCCCTGTATACAGCATATCGAAAAAAAATATGCAAATAGCAAGCCTTTATCTTTTTTGGTTCCTTTTTTAAAAAAAATATCAAAAAAAATAAAAATAAATCAAACGGACATCGATTTAAAATTTTTGTTAAAAAAATGTATCAGAACCCAAGGTAGGCATCCTTTTTAAAATTAAATTTTTTAGTGTGATTTTGTGTTAAGTTAGAATTTTTTAAATGTTGATTTTAAAATTGTATTTGTTTCAGGTTTTACACTAATCTTTTAATACTTAAAATATTGTGTGATGTTCTTTTAATTATGTTGTGATTATAATTCTTTTTTTTAGATACTTACGCTTGAAAAAGCACAATAAATAATGGGAAACGTTGCAATAAACTTCCACCTTTTGCTTTAGTAACCTATCCCCAAGAAAAAAAAAGGGAAAAAATTATATATATATATATATATATATATATATATATATATATATATATATATATATATATATATATATATATATATATATATATATATATATATATATATATATATATATATATATATATATATATATATATATATATATATATATATATATATTAAAGAGTTGGTTATAATATTATTAAAAAATTATACAAAGTGTTAAAAAACATATTTTAATTAAAAAAAAATAAATAAGATATATTATGGATGTTATTATTGCAATTGGAAAAATATTTATATACTTATATATAGCTAATAAAAAACTTATATTAAAAACTTATATAAAAATTACTCAACGTTTAAAAGGCCTTATTACTACTTTATTATTATATCTAAAAATCTAAAAAAAAATTATAGGATATGTATATTTTGGTAACAAATAATAAAATATCAACGAACGTTATGCAGAGTGTATCAAAAAAATTATTATTATTTTTCTATACATCCCGCATATTTAAAATACAGGGTGGCCGTCCATATTTTGACCCATTTTGATCGCGAATAACTTTTGAACAAATAAAGATATCAAGATGCGGTTTTCGCAAAATATTTATATTTCTTTAAAGTTTATTCTCGTATCTTTACCATTTTTATGTGACATTCCATTAGCTCAAAAAAAAAATGGCCGATTTTCCGATATAGGACAACTTTGTTATTTTAAATGGAACACCCTGTATATTTTAATATTTTTTAAAAATTTAACTTCCCCCTTTAAAAAATGTAACACCAGCTTGGTTATCTTAAAAAATAACGCATTTATTGACCTCCAAGGAATTGACTGTATGTCGAATAGGAATATTATTTTAAAAGGATTTTTTGAAAAGTCGCCTGTGGAAACAAAGTTATCTTGTTTCCATAACAGCAACAAGCATCATTGTCAGCCATTGTTGGTCATTTTTGACAAGTTATTTTAATTAGGAAGCGCAAAATATTCTCGTTAAGCGAAAAAGGAAAATGTGTTATTATGTTTGCCGAAACCAAATCAGTAAAAGAAACCCAGCGAAGATTTAGAAACATGTTTAATAAAGCTCCACCCACAAAAAATTCAATTAAAATCTGGTACAGAAAATTCTGGAGTACAGGATCTTTAGCCCGTAAAAAGAAATTAGTAAACAATGAGAATTTGCTAAATAAAAACGTTACAAATTCTGGAGATAACTCAGGAAGATCCAACATTGTCAACAAGAAAAATCTCAAGTTCAGTCCATATTCCTAAAACTACAGTACAAGAAATCATGAAAAAAGAACTTAAATTAAAGCCATACAAAATTCAAATGTTCCAAGAAATAAAAGAAACTGATTTTCCACAAAGGGTGGAATTTTGCCAGAGAATTCAAAATTTAGTAAAACAATATACATTTTTTGGATAGACTAATAATGTCAGACGAAGCCACATTTCACCTCAATGGAAAAGTAAATAAGCATAACTGCTGGTTTTGGGCAACAGAAAATCCTCGACAATATAACGAACACGTTAGAGATTCGCCAAAAGTCACAGTCTGGTGTGGTATGTCAAAGCAAAAAATTTATAGGCCATTTTTTTTTCATGAACCAACTGTAACCTCTTGGACTTACGTTGATATGCTGGAAATATTTTTTTATCCCCAATTGCAAGAAGAAAATCTATTGAATTTCGTCTATTTCAACAACATGGGGCTACACCACATTATGCTAACATTACCAAGGATTCACTGACCAACGTTTTTGGAAACCGGTGGATTGGAAGAGGAGGCCCTATTTCCTGGCCACCTCATTCACCAGATTTGACTGTTCCAGATTTTTTTCTGTGGGGATATGTGAAAGAGAGGTGTTTAGGTGTTATAGGTGTTCCCCAAAATTTAGAGCAATTAAAAATTAATATCCGAAACATAATAGAAAATATTCCTGAAGAATTTTTACTCAATAGTTTTAATAAGTTTTTTTCGAATTTAAATAAGTGCGTCGAAGTCGGCGGAAGGCATTTTCAACATTTACAGTAGTTTTTTAAAAAGTAATGTAACCTTATTGTAACTATTATTTTGTGAATAACCTAAACCTTTGGCGATCCTTTTCTTTTGTAACATATGAAGCAAATTTTAATTGTTAAATAATATTGTTGGTCGACATGCAGTCAATTTTTCGAAGGTGAATAAATACGTTGTTTTTTGAGTTAACCATAGCTTGTGTTACATTTTTTTAAAGGGGAAAGATTAAATTTTGAAAATATAGAAACATATACAGGGTGTTCCATTTAAAATAACATAGTTGTCCTATAATGGAAAATCGGCCATTTTGTTTTTGAGCTAATGGAATGTCACAATAAAATCGTGAAGGTACGAGAATAAACTTTAAAGAAATATAAGTGCATCTGCAAAAACCGCATCTTGATACCTTTACTTGCTCCAAAGTTATTCTCGATTAAAATGGGTCAAAATATGGCCGGCCACCCTGTATATATTTAAATACACTACATAACCACATATTATACCCTTTACCAAATTTTTGTTTTTTTTATATACATAAATAATGTTGCTACAATGATTTGAACATTTATAAAAAATGTTATAAACGACTTTCTTGGAACACTTTGTATAATATTTATTTTTTTAATTGCTTTAAGCAAGGCCGTAGCCAGTGGGGGGGGGTCAGGGGGTCAGAACCCCCCCCGAAATTTTTACAAAAGAAAAAAACTATAAATACAAAATACTACTACTATAGTGAATAATTTTGGTAATGCTAGGTCTTGAGGGGGAAAACAAAACACCGAGTAAACCAGCTTACCAATTTAATTTTGTCTGTACCCATTTAGTAAAAAACGCGCGCGGACAGCGATGTTCAGTTTTAGTTCGAGAGTATCGTAGGTTGCAGCGTAAGGACCGAGGTTTTACAATCTGAGTTGCATTATCTTTTAGTATTGTACAGAGTGGCTCAACAAAAAGGTCGCACCCCTATTTGTGACTCTCCTGGTATATTAGGGGAAAAACGCTCAGACACGTCAATTTTGAATTCTAGTGTCTTTATCTATAGCCGTACAATACAGGGTGGTTCAAAAAGAAGATATTGCGTTATACTTTAGATTTTTAAATGGAAACCTCAATTTTTTAAAAATTTTTAGATTCTCCTTAAAGTTTTTAGTACCTTGTGTTAGTAAAATTTATACCTATCTTCAATCGTCCTGAAGCTATTTGAGTTTATAATAAAATTCTAGAATTAGTGATAATAAGGAAATATATCGTAAAAATAATAATCAAATAGTTTCTATAGTACTACATAGACTTTACTTTAAAATTAAAAACAACTCTCCGAGTGTGAAAAAAACAAAAAGAAACCTACAGTCATACGCAAATTAAAGGTAAAGTAAAAATTAATTTTCTATTAAGTAGGTGGTAATAAATACTGAAAGTGTTGTCCTCCATGGAACAATAAATATTTTTTTCATATGTATTTCTCAAATTTTCAAGCATGTATGAAATAATTTTTCTACGTTCAGCCGTAATCCGCTCCCGAAGATCTTAAATAGAATCTAACTTCGTACTAAAATCTTTACTTTTCAAATACCCTCAAAGAAAGTAATCTAAAGAACTTGAGTCCGGAGATCTCGGCGGCAACTCAATGGGTCCTCGTCTGCCGATCCACTGATTCGGGAAATGGGTGTCGAAAAACTGAATATCATTTTCATTATAATTAACGTCATTTTTTAATATTTCGGTAATTCGTGGCTCTATTGTATTTTCTAACATGTCCAAGTACGTCTTGCCCGTCAAGATTCTAGGAATAAGGAAAGGTCCTACAAATGATTTACGAAAATGCCGGCCCACACATTTATTTTTTCAGGATATTGCGAGTGTACCTCTCGAAACAAATGTAGATTCAAGTCACTTCAATATCGACAATTATGTCTATTTACCGCACCATGTAAATAGAACGTACACTCATCCGAGAAACAAATATTAAATAACAGATTTGCTTTGTTGATTAAAAGTTGGGACATTAATTCGCAAAACTCCAACCTTCTATTAAAATCGTCTTCATTCTAATTAATTGCCTGTCCACAAGTGCTTTGGGTGTTGTCAAGTGCTACGTGTTCCAACACTGGTATTTCTGCGACTTCATTTCTAACTAATCAATTTTTTTAATGGCGATAACGGCGAATATTAGACTCAGATCCAGTTTCTTCAAATTTTCTCATTAATTAGCCACATACTTTTGGTAATACAGTTTTAATATTTTTACCCCTTCTTGAACTGAATAAATCATTGTTTAATATTTATCACAACTAGGTTAGTTAACAATTTGAAATCAAAGACAAAGTTTTCCTATGACATACGATGACATTGACTGAGGATAAATGATCTTGATGGTATCCATTATATTTTGCCATGCAATCGATTATTATCAGTATTAAGTTAATTTTAATATAAAATTAAATAGCTTCACAACGATTAAATATAGGTATAAACTTTATTAACAAAAGTTACTAAAAACGTCATAGAGAATCTAAAAATTTTTGAAAATTGGGGTTTTCATATAAAAAACTTAAGTGTCATGCAATATCTTATTTTTGAACCACCCTGTATGGTACGGCTGTAGATAAAAAAAAACATCCCCCTAGAAATCAAAATTGACGTGTCTGACACAAAAGGCTAACCCCCCCAAAAATTATTCCTGGCTACGGCTTTGGCTTTAAGAATATATATACTTCACCATTTTTTTGAAGCTTCTTATTAGGGTTTTTATTTCTTAGTTTTTTTCAATATATTTCCTTTTTGACTCACCCGGTACAGCAATAATATTTTTTTAGAAACTATATATAAAAATACATTTTTTTAAATTTTGATTTAAGATTCGTAATTAGTGGCTACCAAAATCCCTGAGTAAAATGTTTCATCCATTTTCTCCGGATTTTAAGTGTTTTTCTATTTTTATACCCGTCATCTTGGATTAGCCATTCTGGAATATATATATATATATATATATATACAGTGTGTCCCAAATTGGTGGGGAATGTATGGGGATCTTGGAAACCACGATAGATAGAAAATCAGCTAAATGGGGAAAGTTTTAGACAATTATGTTAGTAGGCTAATCCCGTTTACTACATGGTTTTATCTATTCAGGTTTTTGATAAATTTTGAAAAAAGGTGAAACATGCATTTTCGAAAATCGGCCATATTTTTTTTATAAGTGAAAATTTTTCAAATCCGTAAAAACTTCTTCATAGCAACTTTTTTGTAGAATATGACTGAGTAGTCAATTTTAATTTTCTACGTTTCGGGTTTTTAGAATCATCAACAACTTTATTTTTTCATATGGACGCCATATTGGATTTTTACGCAGCCAAATAGTGCTTTTTATTCTGATTTCAACAAAGTATAACATGTTATAATTTAAGAGTTTATAACCTCATTTATTTCAAAAAACACATATTTTCTCAGTTGGCCTTGATTCCGGCGAACGTCATTTTTTTGTAAACAATAAAATATTAGTAAATAGCAAAATAGATAAGCTGAACAGATATTTTACAGAAATGGGTTCGCGAACATAGCTATAACGTTAATACCGTGTTACAACAAAATCATCATCAACTTTACTGTTTCATATAGGCGCCATATTGGATTTTTTCACAGCCAAATAGTGCTTTTTATTCTTGTTTTAACAATGTATAACATGTTATAGTTTAGAAGTTTATAACCTCATCCACTTCAAAAAACAAATATTTTCTCAGTTGGCCTTGATTCCAGCGAATGTCATCTAGCGTCATTATCAAGTTAGCTCGGGTACGTTATTAAAATTTTTTCAATTTGTAAAATGGTTAATTATTTAAAAAAAAACTAGATATTTTGCAACGTTATTTCCAAAGCAATAGAAAAGTTAATATAGCTGCGCAAACGTATTTCGACAATTTTCCTGAAAGGCAGCATCCTATACAAATTTGCTTAAATTCGGAAGTTTCAAAAAACCACGACCTTAGAAGTACGTTAAAGAAAATCGACGACGAGATGCTGCAGTTTACCAAGATTTTAAAGAAAATCCAACATCTTCAGCCAGGGATGTTGATAGAGAATTCCACATTCCTAAGTCAACTATTTATAGGGTAGTTAGGACTATTTAAAAAAATATCGTTAATATGTTGAGAAATATGGACAACATTTTAAATTTTGGGTCGTTATTTTACATCTTCATTTTAGTAGGAATATTAGTTTAGTCAATTTTCATTGTTTTGGTTTTCACTTGTTTCAATTAACTTGTTACGGGTAGTTTTGTTGTATCACGGTATTAACGTTATAGCTATGTTCGCGAACCCATTTCTGTAAAATATCTGTTCAGCTTATCTATTGTGCCAATTACTAATATTTTATTGTTTACAAAAAAAATAACGTTCGCCGGAATCAAGGCCAACTAAGAAAATATTTGTTTTTTGAAATAAATGAAGTTATAAACTCTTAAAGTATAACATGTTATACATTGTTGAAATCAGAATAAAAAGCACTATTTGGCTGCGTAAAAATCCAATATGGCGTCCATATAAAAAAATAAAGTTGATGATGAGTCTAAAAACCCGAAAAGTAGAAAATGAAAATTGACTTCCGGTCATATTCTAAAAAAAAATTTTAGGAAGAAGTTTTACAGATTTAAAAAAATTTTCACTTATAAAAAAATATTTTCCAGGTTTTTTAAATTTTTTAAAAAAAACGTGAATAGATAAAACCATGTAGGAAACGGGATTAGCTTACTAATATAATTGTCCAAAACTTTCCCCCATTTAACCGATTCTCTATCGGGTTTCCAAGATCCCCATACATTCCCCACCAAATTTGGGAACTATATATATATATATATATATATATATATATATATATATATATATATATATATATATATATATATATATATATATATATATATATATATATATATATATATATAATATATTTTAATAAGATTAATATTTTTTAAAACCTCTTTATAAAAAAAATTAATTAAGAACATTTATTCCTTATAAATGCCTTTATTCACGCACAGTAAATAAAGATAAGTGCTAAATTTCATTATTAGATTCGGATATCAGCAAGCAGGTGATAACCATATTGTCTGAAATGCGTTATTTGTAATATAATTTAATATTTCGTTTACCTGTGCCCGAAAATATCGAAGGGATTTGAGAATCATGATAAATCGAATATTACGATTTGGTCCATAACAGATGTACAATAAAAGTGTTCCCGTAGACTTTGTTTTCAGCATGATGAATAAAAAAATTATAAATTGAGAATAGTATTAACAACACAAATGACAACAATATGGTCCGTATCAAAAAAGTTTTATTCCAATTATTAATACCCTTTTTTTCGTAAGGGTTAGTTTAAATCAATGAAATTTTTAATTCAGAAATTCAATACTGAAATCTAAAATTATATTATATAGTTCTGTCCACAATTTTATTATTAATTCAGACTTTTTTTTTATTAATAGATACAGATAGATCAGTTAAAAAAATTGCCAGGTCAAAAATAAACTGGGTCTAATTGTTTATCTCCTCTCTATACTCTCTACAAAGGGCGAAATTATTGGATACAAACTTATTCTACATATATACTCTTAGTGGGATTTCTTCTCTTTTTTTGAGTTATATGAATGGAAAAAATTAAGAGGGGGATCTTATGCCTTTTTTTTATCTTGTTCTGTAGGTAAAAACTATCCTTTAGACTGAATATAAAATACGAAAATTGCTCATTTAATGTCCTATAAATAGCGCCTATATTGGGTCTGATGGGTAAAATTTGGGATTTTTTTTGTTTAGTGAATAAAATCCTGCCCTTTTAAATTTTGACCTCACAAACTCAGATTGCACACTTCTAAACTACCTTTTTAATAGACGATATTACTGCCCCTGCTTTAGGGCATTTCGAGTAATAATGAGCAGTATTTAGAATTTTTGCTTTACTTGGTTCTAAAACCTACCTACAAACAAATAAACTTAGAGACTTGATTTTTATTACTACTGTGCTTATTGTGAAACACATTAAGCAAATTCTCCTTGATTTTAATATATGTACTATTGATTTAAAAAATTTTTCAGGAAGACCAATTTTTAAAATTTAAAAAAAATATCCTAACAATTTTTAATTAGTATTTAAAATTGTCCTATATAATTTTAGGGATTTTTGGATATATTACCTATTGCTGCATTAAATTTTATTGTTCTAGGAAGACCACTCTTTAACTATCCTTTGTGAGGTTGCGTTTTGCGTTAATTTAAATTAAATATATTAAACTATTTTATACAATGAAAATACACAATACATTTTCAGCAATGTATGTTTAAATCATCACGTCGTTAACCCAAGTTTTTTTTTAGGTAACTGAGTACTTTTTTCTTTTTAATTAATCTCACTCATAATTATTAGAACAAACTCTGAAATTACCATACTTTTTTATCACCGCTAATTAAATTCCTATGACTAATTTGGGTATTTATTTGCATTACCGAATTTAATCTATCTAAGTAGTAAGATTACCTGTCTACCAAATTTTATCAATTGGTGGCAAATAGGTTTAATATTAAATACTTTTTTATATGATTGCGATGAGTTTTTTTTAAAACAAACTGATTTTTTGGCCACTCTTAAAAATAAAAAAAGAAAATAAAAAAAAATATTTCGGGAAAAACTCACCACGCATAAACTTTTCAGCACAATCAGTGAAATCGTATGTAAATAATTATTATTGCTGGTTGGATTATGTCATCTGTAAGTGATATTAAAAATTACTAATCGGTAATTATAATAATAACTAGATGAAAAGCCTGTCTCCGCCAGGCGAGAGACAATATTAATGTATATATATATATATATATATATATATATATATATATATATATATATATATATATATATATATATATATATATATATATATATATATATATATATATATATATATAAAAGGTATAAAAAAAAAATAAAATGTATTTCATATTAAATAAAAATCCCCAACTAAAAAAATGAAAAGGGGAAATGCAACTAATTTCATTTATAAGATTCTTTGTGAGTGTAATAAATTTAAAATAAGTAAAACTTTAAAAGGCCCCCAAATAAAAATTAAACCCCGATAAAATAAATAAAAAAAAAAATTTTTTTACAAACCTTTAAAAATCTATCAATATGCATTCGGAAATAATTACAAAGTAAACAGAAATGCTTCTAGTAATAATATTTAAGCAAAGAAAACTTTTTTTTAACATGAACTAAAGGTAGGTGCATTTATATTACTAAATCCTACCAACATTACTTAATTAAAATAGAGGCCAAGTTTCTATCCAAAAGTCTCAATCTCGATAAGTACTGAGATCTACAATTTGATCAAGTTCTGTCCATAATTTTATTCTAATTAAATTACATACCACTTACAACACACTCTTCTTGTCTTTAAGATATATAACTAAGTACCTATTTTTTTTAATATATCGATTATTTAATTATCAGTATTTGGACATACAGTTGCAAAAATATATTGGTTAAAAAACTACCTATTTATAGGTATTTCAAATATATTGATTAAAACTAAACATTGGTAGACCATTGCCATCTCCAAACAGTAATGGAATTTTTCACAAAAATCAAAATTCGATTTTAATATTACCTTTGAAATTTTTTTAAATTTTAAAAACAGTCGAACGTTGATTTAAATATTAAAGTGTGAACAGATTCAATTAAAATTTCTTTTTAAAATTAAAAAAAATAGAAATTTTTAAAAAATAAAATTTTTCTTTTTCCCCTTCAATTGTCATGCAAAAATTGCGTAACGTTGAACAAAGCTTTATTTTTGAATAGAGCTTAAACTAAAAATCACTGTTGTAATGAAAAATGAAAATTTACTGAATAAAATGTCCCAAATGGTTAAACATTTATTTAAATAAATTTAACTCAATAAACAGTAATGACTGTTAAATTTGGATTAATTGTTCATTAAAATTAAAATCTTGCTACGTGGAAAATTTATAGCGTGTATTTACTAAAAAAGATAAATTAATCTAAAAAGTGGATTTGTTAATTTTATATGTTGTAATACTTTTTTTTTTAATTTAACCAGTAATTTTGTGTAATATATTTTTATGTATTGTATTTCGCGTAATATGAGGCTAACGCTAAGTATTTATGTATTGTTTAATGTATGTCTATAAAACAAAAAAAAAGAGTTTCTGTACAAAAAAATATTTCACATAGTTTTATAACATATTTATGAACATATTCATTTATTAAAGGACCCCTCAATTTTCTTGTGGAAAATGAGTTTTGACCAATTGTTTTTAAACTTTGCATAGTGATAATTCTCAACACGCTAATCAAAAGTCTTCACGAGCACAATACCCAAAAACCTCCCCAACCCCCCCCCCAGAATCATTCTCATAGGTCACGGGTAATTTTTTTTAATGGAAAATAAATTTGAAAAATTGTTTTCAAACTTTGCATAGTGATAGTTTTTAACACGCTAATCAAAATTCTTCTGGCGTAGTAATAGTTCTCAACACGCTAATCAAAAGTCTACGAGGGGTTTCAAAAATAAAAAAAAAAAAAAAAAATCGGCTTGTATTTAAAAAACGAAGATAGCTTTCAATAGTCTTTTAGTGTCATCTTCTGTTTTATCAAAAAATAGCCATACTTAG
Source organism: Listronotus oregonensis (assembly GCA_019359885.1). Taxonomy (NCBI): domain Eukaryota; kingdom Metazoa; phylum Arthropoda; class Insecta; order Coleoptera; family Curculionidae; genus Listronotus; species Listronotus oregonensis. The sequence goes on along the minus strand of JAHBCN010023200.1, from coordinate 1,494 downwards.
TCTTTATCTCTGATAATAACTGAGATACCCTGCAATTACAATGAAACCCGGACACCCTGTACGAAATAAAATAGATAAATGCGCATGCAAAATATTATTGAAATAAGATTATAAATGCTAAGCACTGTTCAAACGACAAAACAAACCAGAACAGCAGTAATTTAAATTTTATTCTGCTAACTCGAATACATTGACATGTTAGGTTAACCATCAGATAATTAGCATAGTTTCCTTTCTTTGTCAGAGAGCTGGGTAGAAATCGATTCCTTTTGGAATCAGATCCAGGGTATCGATTCCTTTTTAAAATCGATGCTGGAATCGATTACTTTTTAAAAATGGGTTCTTGATCCGGAATTATTCCTTTGAGAATCCGTTCAAAAAGGGAAATTTAAATTTTCCCATATTTCTAATTTGGAAAAACGATTTATAAAACAAAAATCCGCCATTTTGAATCTTTCATTTTAAAATTCCAAATTTTTACCTATGATTCTTAATTAGCATATCACATTGATTTTCGATAATAAAGATAAAAAATTTGCCTATGAAAACCCTTAAATAAGGAAACACACACCTAACATGTGATATTTATCCAAAATATTTTGTTTTTCATATCCAGAGAAACAAAATTTAAATGAAACATTTTTTTAGAGTGTAACATCCAAAAACGGGCATAAATTTTACTTCCATTTAATCTTAAGAGTTTTGGTTGCTTGAAGTTCATAATTTTTTAATATATTATCCTTTAGATAACCTTAAGGGATTTTTAAATGGGACATTTTATTATTTCTATTCAGGGTGTCTTACAATTTTGAATTAAAAATTTTAAGACATTTTTAGATTCCACAAGCAGAGAAATTATTGAACGGTCCTTGTAAAACTTTCTGTAAAATTAGTTGCATGAGGTTTTCTCCAGAATCACATTTAAAACCCTTATGAAGATCCAGCATCGCAAGTTTTGAAATATAGTTCAAAAAAATGTTTCATTTAAGGGTGGTTTTGATGTTAATCTCAGAAATACCATATTTAAATTAAAAGAATATTAAGCTAAAACTAATTTGTCTAGGAGTTACAGCACTTACAAATGAGGCTAAATTTATATTTCGCGGCTCGAGCTCCGTGCTAAAATCTTTGACGATTGATTGGAATAAAAACTAAAGATGTTCCGGATTCGTGATCCGATAGAAAGGAACCGTAATTTATTTTGTTTTTTTTATCTTGGGGCAGTCCCCGAAGGCTGATGCCCCGTACTAACGTACCTGGGTGTCTTTAGTGTGGTGAGAGGGGTTTGTTCACACGGGGCTTAAATTTTGGGGAAATTTGGGGGGGAAGGAAAAAATTGTGCGGGCAGCAGGTTCCACATCTTAACCCCTAGGGATGAAGGAACGAAGAAACGGGGGTTGGGGGCCCCTCTAACTGAATTAAAAGGATGCATAAAAGTTACTACGTGTTGCTCTGTGGGGCTGAAAGAATTATACTGGCCAACTTTCTGAGCAG
>JAHBCN010023199.1:0-12909 GCA_019359885.1 Listronotus oregonensis | reverse complement strand
ACCAACAAAATTATATTATAATATTAATATTAAATATTTTTAATATTATAAATAATTTATAATAATTAAAATTTATTATTTAATTTATATTAATAATAATAATGATTTTTGTATTAAAAATAATTATATTAATAATATGTTATATTAATTAATTAATTAAATAATAATATTTATATATAATAAAAAATATATATATATATATATATATATATAATAATAATAAAAATAATATATATTTTTAATATATATATATATATATATATATATATATAGAGGAGAGTAGCCGACTGACTAGTTGAAAAAAAATATCAACACCAGAGTAGTGGGGATGCAGTTTTTTTTGAAAATAAACCTCATCCTAAGAATAAAAAATAGAGAAGAAAAATAACTCACCCTCAATACAGGGATAGAGCTCTAAAACAACTTAAAGGCATTTTGTTAGAGAATTCTTACCCAGAAAAACTTACACTTACACAAACACAACTGTATTTTTCTTTACCATATATTGAAACATTAACAGATAAATTAACCAACATTTTTAAACATTCAGATGTGAAGATAGCGAAAAGACAACTCAAAACTGTTTCTCAGATTTACTCTAAAACTAAATCTCCCCTAAAAGATGATGAAAGATTCGGCATTCATGTGCCTTAGCGGAGCATGTGTTGGATGATGATCACCAAATTGACTGGGAGCATGCTGAGATCTTAGAAAATGTTAATTCATATTACAAAAGACTATTCCTAGAAATGGTCCATATAAACCTTGAATCCAACGTTCTTAATAAAAAAAAGTGACATCTCAGATCTCAGCACGGTTTACAGTTATTTATTACGGTTAGAACAAGAAAAATATCGTAGCTTAATTGACTGTCCAGCTCCTGACGACTAATTCTTTCTAAGAATCTCAATAATTTGTTTGCTGGACATTTGGGAGACGGTGTTTCCTCTCCTTTTCCTCTGTGAAGTCATTTTCAAACCTATTTTCTTCTAAAATTAAAAGTCATAGACCAAAAAAGTCTAACCACCAATAAAATAAAATGGCAGGAGGCGCTAGGTGTTTCACCGTTTTCCACATGTCTTTGCATACATTTAACAGTAATTACTTAAAAAAAAATAAAAAAAAAATAAAAATAATATAAAATTAATTTACTAAGTCAGGTAATGCACAAGATTCGATGAACAGTTGTTTCTAAATTACTATATGGATCCTGCGCTGTAGAAATAAACAAGATATGTCTCTTTCTGTCACAGTTAAACGCACCTTTTTTTTGAATCGAAGTTTTCTAGTTACGAATGTCGCTGATCCATTCAGACAATTTAAACATTCTGTCACTTCTGTCAGAACTTTTAACCGCGTTTTTCCGCGTGTTCCCATTTCGGTTTTCTTTTAAGTTTTAATTTAATTTTTCCTTAAAGATGTAGTTCGCAAGACAAATATGGAGATAAATCTTGATTATCCGCATGGATACTGCTTGTTTTCACATGGCAACCCACTTTGGTGAGTTCAATCTTTTTAAAGTTTTTAGGTTAGTTTTCAAATTGAAAAAAACTTTATTTTTATTTAGTCCTGAGGAAGGGGAAAATAAGGGTGTTGATATATATATATACATATATATATATATATATATATATATATATAAAACATATATATATATATATATATATATATATATATATATATATATATATATATATATATATATATATATATATATATATATATATATATATATATATATATATATATATATATATATATATATATATATATATATATATATATATATATATCACACACGTGTGTCCCAGGATGAGCGAATTTATACGAAAAAATGACAAAATTTTGGGGTTAAAAAACCGTTTGGCATCCGCCCGTTGGTTAAAAAAAAAATGTAGCATATTTTTATTTTTTAAAAATCAAGCATGCCTTATATGATTTTTTTTTTAAATTTTATGAGAAAAAGGGAGTATTTTTTTAGGAAGATATAAAAAAAGTTTATAAGAAAAGTTGTTTAGAATGCAAAATTATTGACTACCGAATTTCAAAACCCCTAGGCCTACTTTGATTTTTACGTTTGGGTACCAATTTATTTATTATTCATATTTAATAATAAGTAAATAATTTAAACGTAAAAATAAAAAGTACCCCTATGGTTATGAAATCCGGTATTCGGGCATAATTTTGCATTCTAAAAATTTTTTCTCAAAAACTTTTTTTATCTTGCCGGGAAAATACTACTTTCCTCTCATAAAATTTAAAAATCTTATCAAGGCATGTATTTTAAAAAATAAAAATATCAAATTTATTTTTTAATCAAGCAGGGCTGGCCCCAAACGGTCAAATTTCAACCCCAAATTTATATATATATATATATATATATATATATATATATATATATATATATATATATATATATATATATATATATATATATATATTTCCTTTCACTGACCAATAGTACGTTGGAGGGGAGAGAAAGATTAAACCGCTATTCTTTCTTTCTTGCACAAATGTTGGCTTTCCAAGCGGACCACCAAAAAACATTTTAAAGTTTTTTTATGAACAAAAGAATTGTATTAATGCTACCACTAAACACGAAATAAGTCAATAAAACAGTAAAACTTGTAAAAAATCTATAATTATATAGAATTTCTATAACAAATCCCAAAATAAGTCAGTCCAAAAACTAAAAAATCTCCCACAAGGGCCAGTGCGGAACTGGCCGACGACAAACGTGTAAATAAAATCGGTATGCCAGTCCGTTCTGCCCATGATTTAAGATCCTAAGCAATGACTACTGCCACAGCGCAGGGACACATTTTTTGCCCATAAAATCTAACTTTTGAACTGCGCATCTGATACCCTTTGCCGGTTCATATAAAGGTCAGTGATCAGACTCCACGAAGCCTATATTAAACACCCTTACAAAGTTGTTAAAAATTTAACTTTTTATTAAAACCATTATGTTGGTGACAGGAAAATTTTCTTCTTTTTTATATCCAACCGATAGAACTTAGAGAGTAATAGTGTAATTAAAGTGAATAGGTTACGGATGGAAAAAACGTTGTCCACAGTTCTTATCATCATAGGGCGTAAGAAAAAGGGGCCATGAGTATTACAACTAGTATATCCCTGCAGCTGTAAGTAATTTACAATCCTTTCTTTGATAGTAATTTAAAAAGTCCTAATTAATTTAACATTTTATTAAAATAAAATTCAATACTTATGTCTAAAAAACTTGATTTCATTGAAGCTGTTTGGGAGCCAATATGAACTTGTAGTATCCTTTTTACTTGTTTTTTAAATACCTGGGAGATTTTCCACACTCTGTATATCACAGTTCTTTAGAATAAGTAAACTGTGGAATCTGCCCTTAATTCTTTAAGTTCTGACTTTACGTTAAAGAATATGGCGTGAAGGCAACCATCTTTAAAAAAGATAAGGTCGTGTATACAGTGTGACCTGTAAATTCCGCATAATATCGGATTTTTTCTTTTTAATAGGTTGTATAAGTAATGTATAAGATTATTTTGATTTTTTGCCTATTTTTTGTGAATTGCACCACTGTTAAATAAATTGACTGTCTCAACCTACATAATTTTTTTTTTAATTTTGACAATGCTTTATTCCAGACACACATGACATTCTACTTGTTTGTCTTAATTATAATGTCATATTTTTAAATGCAAATCACCTTTTTAAAAATAAATATTAGTAGACGTTGCGATACTTTAAACAGACAGGCCGACTTCCGGTCCATGACGTCAGTAATTAGGAATCTTGGGCTAGCTATATTTTAAGGTATTGCGCATGCGTGTCATCTGTCACCTGTCAAATGTCAACTGTCACCTGTCAACTTAAATTCAAATATTTAGGAATCTTGGGTAAGTATTTTTTTTAAGGTATTACGTCATATGGGGGCCCCCCGCTTAGGCCCGGGGCTTAAAGCTGGGGCACTACACAATCTTAACCTAATATATTTTATGTTACCTGTCAAACGTCATCATCAGCTGTTGGCAGCCATCTTGGATCTCGGACGTCATCGGGGGGGGGTTAAAAAAAAAAAAGTCCGGGAGTTTGAACCACCTATCCTTTTGCTTCTGGTTCCAACGCCTTAGACCATGCAGCCAAATGGCTAAGTTAAAATGTATTAAAAACGTGTAGAGTACGTTAGGAATCTTAGGCTAGCACTGTGCATATGTTAAAATAACGGAGCCTGTCAACTGTCACTTGTCAAAAAGTGTGAGGCCCTGCTCTTTAGTCCTGTGTGTAATACCCCGATGATGACTGTGTTTAAATATATAGAAACGTTGTTTATAGAACATATACATTTAATTAAAAAGTATGGCCGTTGCCGAATTTTTGTAACAACATATGGCGCTATTTAAAAAACCCTGGTGATGATACGGTTAAATTAAAACGTTGAAGCATATGTTAAATAAAAAGTAGAGGCTCGAACCAGGAAAAATAGACCAATTATACCGTAATAAAGTGTTAGTTAAAACCCCGATGATGAGGATGTTTAAATAAGTAAAACGTTGTTTAATAAAAACTTGGTGTAAATATACATGCAAAAAATATCAAATAATAATTAAAAACGCATTCAAGTTACCGGGTAATCAGCGGTATAAAATCAAATAAAATTAGGCTGACTCAAACAAGCTCATAGCGCTCGGTTAATATTTTAAAAAAATAAGGTTGCTACCCCGAGAAATTATAAATATGTTTCTTAACCCTAATACACAACCAGGTTAAAAATTATACAAATCGGATTGATAGAAATATTTAATATCTGGGTTTTAAGTCTAACAAATAACAGGAGCTAAAAATTAGCAACTAATAAATTTAAAAGTGTGTAAATTAGGGGGAAACACTAAAAAATCTTTATTCCAATTAGGATTTAAAGATCTATTTGTTTTTTTTAATATTACCATAAAGCCCTTTTGGTAACACTATGTATATCTTTTTATTTAATATTCGATTGAAATAATTTTTTTTTTATTCAATTCAGTATGTTAAAAAAATGCAATTTGATGTTTAAATTTAATTTATCTTAAACCTTTTTTGGCAACACTATATATATAACTTTTTACTTATTAACAGATTTAGATAATTGTTTTTATTCTAATTCAGGATGTTAAAACATACATATTTGATGTTTAAATTTAATATAAGCATAAAGCCTTTTTGGCAACATGTAATTTTTTTTTATTTATCAACAGATTTAAATAATTCTTTTTTATTCTAACTCAAGATGTTAAAACATACATGGTCCAAATTTAATATTGGTAAAAAAAGTCCTTTTGTCATCACTACGTATAACTTCTTTTTTATTTATTTTTGATTGAAATAATTCGTTTTTAAATAAATTTAATTTTCTCCACCCTCTATCAAATTATAGATTTGGGTCAAAAAAAGCTAAGTCTTAATTAAAAAATTTATACAATTTAACAACAACTTTCAGCGTTTTAACTAAGATTAAAATTAAAACATAGCTTTAAATATTCTTTTTAAGTAAATCATTAGTAGTTTAATTTAAGGAAGTATACGTTTTCAATAAATAGTTAGACAAATCATTAGTATTAGAATTTTAACGGTAAACATGTAATACAGGAGTTACGGAATAGATGTTTCACTAATTGTTTGAAACAATCATTTAGTAAGTTTATTACATTATTAAACTTAATCAGCATTTTTTAGGTATAAATGAAGGGCTTTGTTTAACTGTATATTTTGGAAAATAAAAAAACAAGATGCAATCATACAAAATTTTTATCTCTCTATAAAATGCGCTTTCAACTCACAGAATATTACAGTATTAATTTTCATAAAATAAATGCAATGGAAAATTAAAGTTTATTTTGCTTATTTCCAAATAACAGCACTGTTCTTCCAAATAACAGTATTTTAAATAACAGTCCTGTATTTTCAAATAACAGCCCTGTTTTTCCAAATAACGGCACCGTTTTTCTAATAACGGCACTGTATTTTCAAATAACGGCACCGTTTTTTAAATAACGGCACCGTTTTTCAAATAACGGCACTGTATTTCCAAATAACAGCCCTGTATTTTCAAATAACAGCACTGTTTTTAAATAACAGCACTGTATTTCCAAATAACAGCCCTGTTTTTCAAATAACAGCCCCGTTTTTCCAAATAACAGCCCTGTATTTTTAAATAACAGCCCTGTATTTTTAAATAACAGCACTGTTTTTTAAATAACAGCCCTGTATTTTAAATAACAGCCCTGTTTTTCCAAATAACAGCCCTGTATTTTTAAATAACAGCCCTGTATTTTTAAATAACAGCACTGTTTTTTAAATAACAGCATACGCCAACCGTGCAAGGTAGTACCATTTACATAATATTGCACAATATTCCAATTGTTTTTTGTATGACGTCATCGAGTCTTCTGGCCTTTTCGTGATTGGTTAGTTGAAGTGGATTATAATTTATTCATATTAGATACGCTTTAGATATGTAAATGAGGCTTATCAACGTCCCGTGACCGGGGGGGCAACCTTTAAAAGTCGCGTCGCTAGCGACCCAGACTCGTCTGGAAGAAAAGGGGGGGGAAGGAAGACAAGATAACACCTTAAAAGAGAAAGAGACAAACCCGATGACGTCATAAAAACGAAAGTCCCGTGTCCCTTTCCCCCCGACATAAAAGGTTGCCCCCCCCCAATCCGGGACGTTGATAAGCCCCCCATTTACATATCTAAAAAGCGTATCTAATATGAATAAATTATAATCCACTTCAACCCAACCAATCACAAGACAGTTGCCAGAAGACTCGTGACGTCATACGAAACAATTGCGTAATATTGTGCAATATTATTTAAAAGGTACTACCTTACGGTTGGCGTATGCTGTTATTTAAAAACAGTGCTGTTATTTAAAAATACAGGGCTGTTTTTAAAAAAACAGGGCTGTTATTTGGAAAAAAGGGCTGGTTATTTAAAAAACAATTGTTATTTAAAAACGGGCTGTTTTTTACAAAGGGGTTTATTTGGAAAAACAGGGCTTTATTTAAAACAGGGTTTATTTGGAAAACAGTGCTGTTTTTAAAAAAAATGTTTATTTGAAAATAAGGGTTTTATTGAAATAAGGGTTTTAAAAAGGTGCCGTTATTTAAAACAGTGCCGTTATTTGAAAATACAGTGCCGTTTTGCCTTCTGGAAAAACAGGGCTGTTATTTGAAAATCTGGACTGTTATTTAAAATACTGTTATTTGGAAGAACAGTGCTTTTTATTTGGAAATAAGCAAATGGGCTTCTTAATTGCATTTATTTTATTGAAAATTAAATAAATGCCCCTTGAAAACCATTTATAGTAAAAAAAAAATTTTTATGTTATTTTTTTTTATTTTTTTTTAAAAAAAAAATTTTTAAACCCTAAATGCTATTAAGTCGAAAATTGTAATAAACTTACTAATTTTTTTCAAAAATTGGTGAAATATTCTAACTATATTTCCTTAAATTTAATACAAATTTGCTTTTTATTAAAGTATACCCCTTAAATTCCACTTGTTTAAAAGTTTTAAATAATTTTACTTAATTTATTAACTTTCTTATAATTAAGTTAAAAAAATTTTTTAATTAAACGTATTTTACAAATTATAATTTTTAAAAATAACCAAAAAACAATATCATTATGATAAAAAAAGTTTGTAAAAATATTAAATTTACATTATGTTTTAACATCTTGGTTAAAAAAAAGAATTATTAAACTTTTATAAATAAAAAGTTATACATATTTCCAAAAAAGGCTTTATGCTTATATTAAATTAAATAAATATTATGTTTTAAATACAATTAGAATAAAAAATATCAAATTTTTGTTTAAGAAAAATTATATATATTTTGCCAAAAATTTGTAATATTAAATTTAAACATAAAAAGTGTTTTAACATACTAAGAATAAAATAAATTATTTCCAATCATTTAAAAGATTACTTGTTAAAAGTTTAGGGTATTAATTTTAACAATATAACATCTTAATTTAAAAAGCCAGTGTATACCTCATATTTACCCCTTCCAAATGTTGTTGAATTTTTGGGAAATTTTTTAAAAAAAAATTTTCTTATTAAATTTTCCGGTTTATTATTTTTTTAAAAACCCTTTTTAAAAAACCAAAATTTTGGCCCCCTTTTTTTTTTACCGTTTCCCGGTAACTTTTAATTTTTTTTTTTTTGGCATGTAAATTTTTTTAAAGGGGGAATCCCCTTTATTTGGGGTTTTGGTTTTTGGTTCGATTTAAACATATGTTAATTTTTTTTTATAATTTAAACCCAAGGTTTATTTGGCAAGGGTTTTAATTTAAATGATTTTTAACTTTTTTTTTAAAAATTTTTCAAAGGGGGTGGGGTCACGGGGACGTTGACCCCTTTTTTTTAACGTCTAACCTATGTATGGGTTTTTTGACAGGCTCCGTTATTTTAACATATGCACAGTGCAATAAGATTCCTAACGTACTCCACGTTTTAATCAATACATTTTAACTTAGCCATTTGGCTGCGTGGTCCCAACGTTGGAACCAGAAAGGCACTAGGTGGTTCAAATCCCCGGACTTTTTTTATTTAATTCCCCGATGACGTCGAGATCCAAGATTTGGGGGATGACGTGACAGGTAAATAAATTATGGTTGGTTAAGGTGTGTGCCCCCGCCTGCCCCGGGCCTAAGCTCCCGAATACCAAAAATATCTTACCTAAGATTCCTAAAATTTTGACATTTGACGGTGACGGGGCATTGACCCTTTGACAAAGGTTTACAATGCACCCCGGGTACCAAAAATAGCTAACCCAAATTCTAATTACTGACGTCATGGACCGGGGAATGTCAAAGAGCAACGCTCTAATTTTTATGATTTTAAATATAAATAAACCCTGCTTCACAGCTTAATACCAGCATACCAGCTTAATTTGGATTTTGTACAAAAGCATATATGTAATTTGGCTCTGACGTAAAGAAAATGTGCCTGGAATAAAGCATACACAAGTACAAAAGTGATAACATATGTTTGTTTTATTTTTACTCAAATGGTTAGACCATAATATAAATGACCAGCGGTGACCTTCCGACATATATACCTTTTATGATATATATTATTAAAACTTGCAAACATTTTATAAATAGCTGCTGCTGACAATAAAGAAAGTTTTAAATTTTGAATTTGTTACTTCAAGATTGAAATATGAATCGCTCACCTTAAATCCTATTTTTAGGAAATATTTTAAGCCCCTTAAGGGTAAAACCAGTTGCATCTACCCTTAGCGTGGGGGCCACCCCCTAATCTAAAAAAATATAATTTACCATCGGTGGCACAAAGAGTATCCTACCCAGGTCTGCATTTTCTATTTAAATTGTGTAGAAATGAAGTAGACTTGGCACTCAAAACTTCAGCTTATTAACAAATCCTCACTGTAAGTAAGCTAAGTTTTCAAGTGCTAAGTTAAAATACGCAATCTACCCAAGCAGCAATTTTAGTCGTTGCTACCACGCCGCGACTATTGTTGGGAACTCTAAATTTGTGTTACTAGTGACGGGAACGTTATCGAGACGATCCCATTACATGCCTATAACCAAAATGGGGAACATGTTGAAGGTGATAGTTTCGTAAAATTTACTACCTTGGAACTTATACCGGTACGTCGAACTTACGTTCCAGCTACGTGGGGGGGTGCGCCGTGGTCACCGCTACCCGAGCCGCTACTTTATAAGATTTGTTCTCGCCTACTTTACTTGGCATATTTGCTTTTTCTTTGTCTTACATATTCAGAAATAGCTTAATAGCATCTTCCGTCGTTATTCAGCCTCCTTTACTATAATGGAAGTAATATTTTTATATTTAAGTAAATATTATCGCTTGTAGGGGTACAAAAAACTTTGCTGATTCACGAGCTCCGAAATCCGAAAAATTCAAAACGATTAAAAAATTTCTGTGAATAGTGACGTCGATAGATTCATAAAAACAACGCGCCCTCTCAAAACATATTTTTTTAGCACTTTGCTTTCGGGCAGGCAATGATAAAAATGTATAAATTTCGTGAAAAATGTTTATTTTTCAACATTTTTTCTAATTATATGATTTTAGTTTCGCTTTAATTTATGTTTTTTGTAATTTTTTGACGATTTGAAAATTGTAATACCATAAGGAACATAAAATAAATGTAATGGCGTCCTACATTTTGTTGGTAAATATGGCGCATTTTTACAGAAATTACTTCTAAGTGGTATTTACTACATAATGTGTGTTTGAAAGATTTGCCATTTTGCTGTAAGTAGCGGCCACTACACTTTTATCACTTTAAAGTCATTATTTCTATAAAGGAATATTTATTAAAATTTTTTTATAGTCCATAACTACAATACCAAAAATTTCCCCGGCGACGATAAGTTCAATTTCATAAAAGTTCCAATTAACTTTACCTTATTAATTGAACATTGTAGCGTTTTTCGGGCTGCAATGTTTTAACCGTCCCAAAAGCCATAAACTGTTCGAACACCAAGAAGTACTCGTTTTGCACGAACTAATAATGCCACAGGCAACGGGTAGATATTTTCTCTTATAGTGACCCTTTTAAAGTGATTTTTTAAGTAATTGGAACTTTGTGGTAATTTTAAGACAGAGTGGGAACTAAAAATTACTGCAAAGTAGTTTTCGTGAGTAGCGAGGGACTTAATTTTACCTTAAATATAACTTTGAAGAAATTTTAAAAGTAGCAACGACATCGTAGTTACTTTTAACGCTGCCATAAAGTAATAAAAACTTTAAAGTTATATACCAGTAACAGGACAAAGGTACTGGGACTATCGAATATTACTTTAAAGTCTTTGCTACTTGAAAGTTATTTTACTTAGTAACAGTCTCGTACCAAAAACTTTAAAAGCTAACTAGAATTACTGAAACTATTAGGTTCCAAATTGTAGTAATAATAACTACAAAATTGCCAAAAAAGTCTAAATAAGAGTAGGAAAAACTTAAAAGTAATTTTTTATTGATAATTACGTAACAACAACTTATTCGAAGTTCCGATCTCGGTTTCCGCTACTTTGATGCTGCTTGGGTAGTTCCTTGTTTTCACTTGTAAAATCTACAAATAACCAAATAAAATGAGAAAATGTGCGCCTATCCACACAATGTGCAAACAGTATATCCAAGTTTCTGACTATCTGAATTTGTTTGCAATGAGTGCCAGACAATATTCCAAAGTGATTAGAATATTGCTGTTTAATCAATCTTACTGACTGGTTCTTCAAACTACATTAGATAAGATCATTATATTATTGTTAGTTTTTTTTTAATGATTGTAATATATAATAAATATATTATAAATGGATATTAACCTGTAAGCTATAAAACGTAATGCTGCGTAAAATAAATAAATAATTTAAAAAATATTAGTAATCTATTTTTGTACAGCCATGGTCGGTCCAAGCCCATCAAGATTTGAAACATTACAACAAAGTTTTATTGGCTAGAACTTAAATCATTTGGTTTATTAACCGTTAAAGGTTATGCTGTACTGATTACTTTAACTTTAGAGTATAATACTAATGTATTTTTTTCGAAATTGTTAGCATGATAAATATAGTCAAGCTTCATAAGAGGCCCATCCAAAAGAACGAAGGAAGAACTACTCAGACAAAGTAGGAAAAGACTTCGCATAACAGTAGAGTTGCTAACAGGGCACGAAAGCGTAAGATGACATCTACACAAGATAGGCTCATACAACGGGGACCAAAGTTGCAGAATGTGTAACGAGGGGGAAGAAACAACCTACCATATCCTGTGCAAATGTAAAGCATTGATTTACAAAGGACAGGCATTATTTGGGCAACCTAAAATGAGCCCACCGGAATATATTAACCAACCAGTCTCGGGGTTATAGAGACTTGTAGAAGGAACAAGAATGGGAGGATTGGTATAAAAGACAATGGAAGATTAGGCCCAAAAAGCCCAAGAGGCTGCGCTGCCTCCGGTAGTGAATTAAGACGGCTCCCAGGGAAGAAGAAAAAGAAGAAGACGTCTTTATAAGAAATAATTTAAAAAATAATTTATTTTTTTTATAATAAGAAATAATTTATTTTTAAAGTACAAACTGAGTATATCCAAATAGTACACAGACACAAAAAAATTACACTTATCATGATGGCTAAAAATCTACAATTATCATGACATATCTGTTATGAACACTACCCTAGTTTAAAAAGAAAACAATTAAAAGAATAGGAAAAAACATCACTCACAATATTATTATAATATAAATAGAAAATCGTGTGGAGTACTAAGACGACAAAGAAACGATTGGCAGCTCAAGTTACAATTGACTATTCTTCTTTTAGTTGTTCTGTTGTAAGATGCAAGTATGGTTTTATTTTTTCTTAAACGTGGACACGGTGAAGTTTAGTGAAATTAGCTGAAATATATGTGTTAAAATAACTCTAATGCGATTCATAACACTATTTCTGCCCCATTTGGATTTATTGATCGCGAATAAATTATGAAGACGAGTGTCACGAGAGGGCACACGAAAGTTAATGAGCGCAAGAAGATCGGAGCAGTTTATGTTATTTTTAACTATGAAAATTTAAACCTCAAATATCTTTACCATATTAGGCAACAGCTGTCAGGTTTTCTTTTAAATTTAATTAACGCAGAATTTTAGTCAGATATGTTAAACCAGGGGAACGGTATTGATAAAAATGACAAGAAATACAAATCAGTCAATCTGCTTTATACTCCTAATGTTTCTCCACATTTTACGATTGTCTACTGGTTATTTTTTTAAAAATGAGTTAAAGCAGTTTTTAAGTTCAAAAAATGGTTAACTTGGGTTTTTTAAAGCATTAAAAGTTAACTGCAAAAATTACGTAGGTGGTAGAGGAGCTTTCCTCGCCTGAGG
>JAHBCN010023198.1:0-12744 GCA_019359885.1 Listronotus oregonensis | reverse complement strand
TGTAAAAAGATAGTATCAAGCAGTGTTTGTTTACTTATATGTTTTTGACTTGTCAGGATGGACGAGTGGTTTTTATTTATTAGTCGTTTCAGTTGTTCCAGGTGGAACAATGGCAAGCCCGAGGACGTGCGACATGTCAGTATGGCCGTGTCGGCATTACGTATTTTTTTAAAAGAACATTAAGATAAGAATTTGTTTTCATTAGAAATGAGCTTAGTGTTGATTTTTTGGTAACGAGCGACGGTTCGGCCGTCCATTAATTATTCTTTATGTGTCTGGGTTAATGTTGATTTTAAGTTTGTTTAGAAATAAAATAAAGAACATGACTTGATATTTGTTTAAATATCGAGGAGAGTGAAACGAAGCCGGAATGAATACTTTGAGAAGGAATTAGATAGATATTTTTTAGAGAACTGAACGTAGAGACACCGGCTTCGGATCGCTAGTTCATTTGTTTTATTTTTATTCGTACAGTACTTTTGCATTGTTTTTATCTATAGAGTAGTTAAATGTTAAGTAGTGTTGTTTTGTGTAATCCGTGTTTTAATCGTTTATTTGGTCAAAATAATCTTTAGTTGTGTGTTTTGACGGATTGCCGAGTATTATTTATATTAATGGGACATGTCTACCAACAATATTACTCCATTCTCCGACATATATATATATATATATATATATATATATATATATATATATATATATATATATATATATATATATATATATATATATATATATATATATATATATATATATATATATATATATATATATATATAAGGTTTTTAAATTTTTTCTAAAACTGAAAAGAATAATTTCCATAAAATCATATTGATCTTATTGCTGGTTTCCTTGGCAAGAACAAAGATTAAGATCTCATGTTATACATTATTTTAATATCTGTACCTACCCCAATTTTACGTCGGTTTGCGTAATCTTATAGAAAACTACCCCTAGAACAAATTAAAGTTCCCTCTCGAAAAGTGAATGCTGCATGTAAAACCAGAGATTACCGTCAATCTGTCATATATTTGGCGTTGTAGCAGACACCCCTCAATTTTAAACTTTATTGTGTTAGAAAATTCTAGAGGGGTGAGGTTAAGGCCCTGTTTACATTGGTAATTTGTTACGTGTTAATCTAGAAAAAAATCTAAAATATTTGAAACCGTTGGGTCATTTAGTGTGGGCTCACTTTATTATTTAAAAATGAAATAGCTTTTTTACTGTTAATTATAATATCGACTGTTTAACACCAATATATTTTAAGTGTAGAATCTAAAATTATGTTTAAAAGGGTAAAAAATATAGCTAAAAAGATAAATAAAGAAATGTGCTAGAAAATGAGAAAACAAAATTGTAAAATATATGTATATACACTGCGTTTTTTTATGTTTTTGGGTTCCAAAAAATAGTAATGATTAAACTTCTTTATGACACACCCTGTATACTTAAAGGTCATACTTTATAACTTAAAAGTCGTATGCAATTTTTCAAGCTGCCTTAACGATCATAACGGTATGACAGCTGTCAAATATTTGACATATGATAGTATTCTTTGCGTATTTTGAGGAAAAAGCTATGCTACGCATATACAATGACGTGGTAATTTTTTTAAGATTATCGTTTATTAAAAGCGTTAAGGAGAGGGATACCAGCCCAAAAAATCAAAGATTCTGAGCAAAGCGCAAATTGACCAGTTTCCGAACTGTGCACCTGATGATGAATACCTTCTGGTGAAAGTAGTTACCATTTTGGGGATTTTTTGTGCCTGTCCCAGGAAGGAGCTTTGTCAGTTCACTCTTAACGATTTAGAAGATATGGGAACTTTATTAATGATTTACATACAAGATACTAAGATCAAGGTACCTCGAAATTTCACTATCGTTGAAAAATTTTATTTGTATTATTATTGAAAGTATCTGGCTCTTCGTCCAGCAAATGAAGGACATTGGAGACTTTTCCTAAAATACACGAAGGATAAATGTACCAGAAATCTCGTCGAAATTAACTCTTTTGGAAAAATTACTGCTGCTATAGCAAGATTTCTGCAGCTTCCAAATTCGATCCTCTATACGGGGCATTGTTTTCGCCGTTTTTCAGCGAGTTTACTTGCCGATGCTGGAGCAAATTTGACGACAATTAAGAGGCATGGGGGGTGGAAATTCTCTACCGTTGCTGAGGGATACATCAAATAATTTTTGGAAGATAAGAACATAATTGCCAGAAAACTATTTACAATGAAAACAAGAGCAGTAGATCGTGCCGTAACGTCGACTGAGAATGCTGTTATTTTCTGTTCAATCCACCTCAATTACGGAGAATATAAATGTTAGTAAATAAATAAACGTTGACGTTACCTTTCAAAATATGACATTTCACTTTTAACACTAGTGCTTTAAAATGTTACTTTAAGGCACTAGTGCTTTAAAGTAACATTTTTAAGGCATCTAGATAGTCTTAAAATAGTTATTTACCTAACAAGTGCGGAAAGTGATACTTTTCCGCACGCGGCAGTTACACGAACAACGCGAAGCGGAGTTCGGGTAAGCCGTCAAAGGTGGAAAAGACACTTTCCGTACGTGTTAGGTACAACATTTTTTCTACGAGTGTGTGGAAAAAGTCAAACTAAACAACCATTAGATAATATTTATTTTTACCATTACTACTTATTATTATTAACAACATTAATCGTAAAAGAACAGTTGGTAGCATTTTGCAAATGAATTGCAGAGGCAAGTTGTTGTGGGTAAGTTGCGGAGTTGGAGATTGCCGTTGAGGTGCAATTGAATCGGTCGTCGTTACAGGTAACAGAGACACATTGTTGCTTGCTAGAAGACGGTACAATGGACCTTGAGTGCGTTTTGCTGTGTTCAAAGGTAGATGAATTTTGGGATAATATTTTGTTTGATAAGTCCTTCTTGAAACTTGTAGAGCTTTCTAGGTAGCCTTCTGCAACAGATGATGACTTCCAACCTCCAAGTTTTTTAATATTCGTTATGCCTTCACCAGAATTAGCTAACATTGTAGCTGAGGAACGGCGAAAGCTATGTCCCGTGTAAAGTTCTGGGTTTGGAAGACGTAAATAGGCAGCTATTTCAGAGGGCATCTTGCCAAAAGTATTTATTCCTATACACTGGACAGTACAAGCCAATTTTTTGTAATTAACAAAAAATCTTCTTTGTGGTTTTTCGGGCTTTCGTAAACTGGAATACTTTCTGTACAAAGCTAGATATTTTCCATTTTCAATTTCCTCGGAAATGACAAAACTTCGGCTAGAATAGTTTTTGGAGTCTGGAATATTTACAATTAAAATATTCCCCTTATCGTCAATATCATCAATGCTAATTTTCATCAATTCTTCTCGACGACACGCACCAGTTAGTCCGAAAATTGTAGCTACCTTCATCGCTAGATAGACATCATTTGGAGCATCATTAATAAATTTTGCTATTTCATCTTTCGAGAAAATTTTGGCCTTCTTGGGTCTAAATCCCACATTTTGCTTCTTTAAAAATGATATAACTTTGAAATATTTGCTTAAATCCATGTTCTTTTCGATCTTAATGACACTTTTTAACATGGAATATCTTGACCATAAGGTATTGGGTTTACATGTTTTAGCAAGTTCCGCGAAAAATGCCATAAAAACTTCTTCTTTCATACATTTGATTTTTTTTCTCGCCACACCAGCTTGTAAATGCTGTATATTCTTTCTCGTACCTGTGCATCGACTTGGACGGCTACAAATCTAAATTTGCTATTTCGGCTGCTTTGAGAATGGATTTTGGTAATTATTCGTCAGAAGACTCCATGGGAAACGTTTTTTATTCAAAATCGACGATATTGATCAGAATGTACTAAAGACACTTTTAATTATCGATGACTTTTAATGACTTTGATCTTTTATAATATGGACACCGGCACCGGTTAAAACTAAAAATCTGACAAGCAAGTTTGATATATACCAGGATGTTTGAAACAATGTTTTTAAAACAATATTAATTTTTAGTGAATATTTCGTTGATTTTACACCTAATTTGTACAAATAAAAGAATACTATGCCAATAATAGAATTATACTAAGTCAAACTTTAGAATTAAAAATATTTTAAGTACCTGTTTAAGTGGGAAATTTGATTATTTTTCGCACTAGTGCGGAAAAGTGACACTTTCCAAACTAAAATGCGTGCGGAAAAGTGCTGCTTTCTACACGCTAGTAGAAAAAAATAATTTTTAATACGTTTGTAGAAAAAAAATATTTCTAAAAATTCATTTCTTGATTATCCTACGACGAATCTAAAAAAAGCATATGCCGATCAGTTAACCATACAAAACATTCATTACCTACCGATCTGTCAATATTGACTAGAGATAAATCCCCTATATTTTACACTATTCCTCCCTATAAACGGGTTACGTAAAATGAAGAACATAACAATCAAATCATGATCTATTGAATACAAATTTGTAACCAATTCATGTGCCATATTTCCTTTTAAATCGTTTATTGAATTTTATATAAATCGGTTCCTTAAGTCCCCACAGTTAGTGTCAACAAAAGGGCTTTAAAAATAATAGTGGGACTCCCTATTGTACGTTAGGGTGGGTCTGGAATAAAGGGAGAGGAATTTTGATAAGTAAATGCAGAAAAGTTCTTAAAATCTTATAATTCCGTTTTTCATTTATATTTGTTACATAGAATGAGTAATACGAATTTGCAACATATTAAAGTTTAAGTGGATATAAAGGTCTTTAAAACACGCGTGATTTTTCAAGCACAACTGCTTAGCGGCGCAAAGTATAGTTTGGGCACTGGACGGCGCTGAAGTGACTATCTTTAAATGGATTTCAGCGCCGTCTAGTTCTCATACTAAGCAACTTTGTACAAAGATAATTTGCTTAACTGGGCTAATTTTGGTCTAAGGAATATGTAATGAACTTTTTAAAAGACCTATCAAAGACATCCTGTCACTTGATTTTTTGGTAAAAACTACTACAAATTTTTAAAATGCAAATTTTCCAAAAGCCCTTAGAGGAATCAAGTCTTATCAAGAGTATCCTTTTTTATAGGGAATGAGTTAGTTGATTTGAACTACCCAAATCCCTCGTGTTCCATTGGCGTAAAAATCTGAAACAAGCAATTATTAAATAACCAAGGTTCTACGCCCATGGACTGATATTAATCATATTTGTGACATGGGTTTTTTGCCCCTTATAGCTATACCAACGTACCAAATTTAGGCAAAATAGTATTAGCGGTTTTTGAATTATTCCAGAAAAACGATTTTAAAATTTGCACTTCAGTGCCGCCTAGCGCTCAAACTAAGCAACTTTTTTTGGGCGCTAGGTAAGGTAAGTTTACCTAAATCGGCTTATTTCGGTCTGAAGAATATGTGGTAAATGATGATAGATGTAAAGATCTTTTACAGACACCCTATACTTTTGTACAGGGTGTCTGTACTAGAAAAATAATTTCCGAAAAAGTACTTATAATATTACTATTACAAATAATAAAATCTAAATCTCGGGATCACCCATTATTGCTTGTTAACTATTGCTTGCTTGGGAAGAAGTTTACTTGCACTTTCACGAAGACAGCATTGATGATGATATGATATGATGAGATATCAAAGTAATAAACTTTGCTAGCAATTAGTTCTGAAATGCTTAACAATCGGCAACTTTTATTTTAATCGCTCATCAGTAGATTTATTTCCTAATAAAAAACTGAGGTTTAAATTTCATAGTGTAGATGTGTCAGTCTACAAATTAAAAAGAAATAATTGAAGACCTTGGTGCAAAAACCGGCCAAGTCCATTTCTGGCCAAAATTGCGTTTTTCCATTGGGTATATAAACTGCTCAACAAAAAGATCGTACCATTTAATTTTTAGACCCATTTTCAAACTGCTGCAACTTTTTTAAAAATTAACTTTTTTGAATATCTAAAACGAAGTTTAAAACCGCGTTTTTCTACTTTAAGCTGTATTGCATTTAGTTTTAGTAAGATGAATATTATCATGGTGTACAGGGTGATCAACAGATTGCTGCAAAAAAACAAAAAAATCGAGTGTGTCCCATTTCAGTGGTAATTTTTTTTGGTCGTTATAATATGGGTTGTTAAAAGGTCATATCATTATCTCTAGACGTTTATGCTAGTTTTTGAATTGAGAACTTCTGGCTTCCGATACACTTCTAAACGTCAAATTTTGTAATCAATTCTTTAAAAAGCTATAACTGGAAAATGGATTGACGGATTTCAACGAGTGTTTTATATTCAAAAGCTCATTTCATGTAGATTTTTTATGTCCTAAGCACTTTTCGATAGGTTATAATTTTATGAGTATACGGGGCCAACAAATACCAAACACGTAGCTGATTTAGAAATCCTAAATATAGAGTATATTATTGAACGCCAAAGGGACCATATGTGTTTTGTTTTTAAAATGGCCAAGTTGAAGTTTGTGTTAATATCTTAAAACGATTTTTACCGTTACTCGATTTATGCTGTTTAAGAGCCTGTATAGATAAATTCAATGTATCAAGTAAAAATTTTTTTGTCTTTTGTGGAGTTAATTTGATTCTTTAAATATGGCAAAACTAAGGTAAAATCAACTAAAAAATAAAGTGCAGTAAGTTTTTGGACACCGTAATGTACTAAAAAGAGTTTCAAGCCTAAAAATTTTAATCTAAAACATGTTGCACAAACAAGGCCGTTCTGTACCGAATGTTGCGGTAATTATGGATACTATAATAAATTTGAAAGCACTTTGTTGATCACTCCGTATATCATGGTGTACAACACCAAATACCCTAATTTATGTTTAAAAATGTTTAAAACTTTAAGATGTGTTGGAATTCCTACCATTTAGACCTAATACCATAATAACGACGCATTTTTGCTAAATAAGTTTACAGGTACTTAAACAGCATAAATCGATTAACGGTAGAAATCGTTTCGAGATATTGACACAAACTTCAACTTGGCCATTTTAAAAACAAAACACACACATAAGGTCCCTTTGGCGTTCAATAATTTACCCTATATTTAGGATTTCTAAATCAGCTACGTTTTTGGTATTTGTTGACCCCGTATACTTATAAAATTATAACCTATCGAAAAGTGCTTAGGACATAAAAAATCTACATGAAATGAGCTTTCCGAATATGAAACACTCGTTGAAATCCGTCAATCCATTTTCCAGTTATAGCTTTTTAAAGAATTGATTACCAAAATTTGACGTTTAGAAGTGTGTCGCAAGCCAGAGGTCCTCAATTTAAAAACTGGCATAAACATCTAGAGATATTGATATGACCTTAGTAACAACCCATATTATAACGACCAAAAAAAAATTACCACTGAAGTGGGACACACTCGAATTTTTTATTTTTTTGCAGCACTCTATTGATCACCCTGTACATCATGATAATATTCATATTACTAAAACTAAATGCAATATAGCTTAAAGTAGAAGAAACGCGTTTTTAAACTTCGTTTTAGATATTCAAAAAAGTTAATTTTGAAAAAAGTTAAAGCAGTTTGAAAATGGGTCTAAAAATTAAATGGTACGATCTTTTTGTTGAGCAGTTTAGTTAGAAATGTCCTTAATCGATTGGTGCAAAAATTAGACAAGTCCGACGTATATTAATGGTTTAAAATGCTTAAAGGACTTGACTGACCATACCCTTTGGGATAAAAAACAGTCATGTCCAGGACTTGGTCGATTTTTGCACCAAAGCTGATAGTCAGCTTGTTGACGATCCCGATGTAACAGTAGAAGTTTTATGTTATGACTACCAACAGAACATGAAGGAGAGGGAGATTCCCCATGCTCCGGCTGGGGACGTTTTTTACAAGCGACGTTTTACATGTACGACGAGGCCACATCGAAAAAGGGTAGCAACGAAGTCATTAGTTTTTTCCACCATTATATTATTACGTTTCTTTCCGACTATGTAAGAACATTGTATCTCTTTTCTGACAACTCATTCGCACGAAACAAAAATCATACTATAACTAAATATTTGTTCACCTTATTTAATCAGCGTATAAAAAATATTGCTTAATATATTTATCAATATCCTCAGCCTGGTCATAGTTTCTCCCTGTGACCGATCCTTTGGTTTAATAAAGAAAGAGAAAACAAAAAAAGAACTAGTTTACGTACCTACCGAATGGAAAGAACTAGTAAGAAAAACTAGCTAAAAGTTTCGGGTCATAGATGTAACACAAGACATAATAAAATATATATTAAGTTTCTATCTCAAGATTTCGATTATTTAAATATCAAAGCGGTTGTAACTTTAATGAATGTAGCACTACTGTTTCCCTTCCACTTTTCACGAAGTTTTCCGTTACTAAGTTTGGATGTAATAATTTGTCCCTACCTACGACAAAAATGACCCAGATTTATCTTTTGCCAATAATTAAAAAAAAGGTGGCAAATGAGAAGATATTAGTTAAGAAATAGAAGCATACCAAGATTATTACAGGAGAATATTCGGAGAAGTTGGAAAAGAAGCAGAACCACAGCCCCCACTAAAGGAGGTAGAACCCTTAGAAGACGCAGCTTATGAATCAGACTTTTCTTTTGTGTACTTCTATACCCAATTAAAAGTTTATGTGAGAAATAAATAATGGTTTTTCAGGTTTATGTTTTTTGATCAGTATTCTGGTGCAAAAGTCAAGTCCCAATTTTCAAAAATCACTTTTGTCGTGATTTTTTAAAAATAATATGTATCATTAATATCTATAACCAAACCAAAATTTGGGCCAATTGTACGTTTATTTACACAGTTTGAAAGTTTTTTTTGATTTCCCACAAATTTTGATTTTGGGACTTTTTTGCACCAAGGTCTTTAATTATAATAATAATAATAAGGTTTTCCCCCAGTTAAACATTAAAAAAACAATTGGCAACAGTGCTGAAGTTCGTCAAGTTAATAGTGAATTGTATTATACCTTGTCGCTACGGTATTTTTGTCGGTTTTTTTATTTCGTGCCTTGAAGTTCAAAATAATGTCTTCAAACCGGAAATATGCCCATATGTTAATAATGTACGGCGAGACAAACCATAATGCTAATCTAGCAGCTCAAATTTACCTTAAAAGATTTCCAAAACGTTACCAAAGAGTTTTGAAAACAGGATTTGCGCAACCGAGTAATCCTGGAAAGTACATATGTAACTGTGGAACAAGAAAAAAAAATTATGAAAATTGCGGAAGAAAATCCTGGAACTAGTACGAGGTCATTAGGCTGCGAAGTAAACGTATCACATACCACAGTTCACAGCTTTTTTTTTAATTAGAGACTTTCTTTTCCTCAAGTAAAATAAAAAACTGCTGTTTTAAAACATAATTATTTGTGTTTTAAAAATGGATATTAAGCTTAATTGTGTGTGTGGTAAATACAATTATTTTTTAATCACAAATAAACTGTACATAAACATCTCTTTAAAATAAAATGTAAATATGAAAAACTTCGCAAAAAACGTTCGACGTTCAACTCGATGCGTGATGAAGTAAGCGCGCTGTTGCCAAATTTTTTAAACTTTGAAAGACCATATTTGAAAAACAATTTTGTTTTGAGCTTCACCATCGCCCATTAAAATCGTGAACATCATACTTTTTACACCCTGTATATAAAACACGCTTTTAAAGCATACCAAATTAAAAAGTAGAACATAATTTTTAGGTACAAAGAGTTTTTATTATGGTGATAGAAAGTGCAATTCTTATTATGACTAATTAATTTTAAATAAGAATAAAATTGAAATTAAGTTATTTACAAAATAATTTAATTATAGTAAAAAAGCGTGGGGTGCAAATTACTATATTTTCATAATAACTTTAATTTTATAAGTAGCTACCAATAAAATAACAGGAATATTTATTATCAATCACTCCACGGTTTTTACTATAATTAAATTATTTTGTAAATATCTTAATTTTTATTTTATTCTCTTTTTAAATTAATTAGTCATAATTGGTTATTTAACTTTCTTTCACTGTAACAACACAAATTATTTTCTACTTTTTAGTTCGATTTGCAATAAAAGCTTGTTTTTTTTTAACTATTATTTGTTTTTAAGTAACGTTAATATCGTTTGGTTTCTTTCTCCACAGTACGCATTTAAGCTGGCCCCACTATACGAAGTTCATCTCTTTCGAATTGTTTTTTTTTCTAAGCCTTTTTAAGTGTAACGGCGCGGTGCAAAAATAACTAATTTACTCGAAAATTGGGGTTACTCAAATTCCATTTACAAAAAAAGAAATGATGAAAAAGAATGATAGTAATTACAAGCAAAAACAACCGAAATGACGAATTCGAAGAATCCATCTCTGTCTACGCGGCCATAATACCTTTCAGTTATAATTCAAATAAATTGTTTTTTGCTTGGCCAGACGGGCCGACGTTTCGTTTTGATTGATTACGCAAAGAAAATTGTAACGTTTTTAATCGAATTTGTGAAAAGCGTTTTCCCATTGTTAATATCTGTGACGAACGTGGCGGAGCCGTGATTACTTTTGTAATTTTCGATTCGTCGAAGTCGGCCATATTGATTTATTTAATTTTTTTCACTTTCATAAATTATGTAAAAATTACCTACGGAAAAAACAGCTGTTGAATTCTTCCATATACTGGGTAACCCAGAACACATTTAACAGCTGATTTACTATTACAAAAGGGAACATAGAGGTGCTATTTTGCAGAAATCTAAGGAAATATATGCGTTTACGATCAAAAGAATGAAGAATGATATATTTTTCATTTAATACGCTCAGGGAAAATGTTATTGATTAAATAAATGCGTTTGGTATAATACCTTAAAATATTGCAAAACTTCTAAAACTTCAAAGTATTCCGAAGGTAAAATACCGTTCCATTCGGATCTCCGGGCGAGGGGTACATTTGGGGGCCACCATCTTAACTCCAACGAGAACCTGTCACCGTTATCTTTAATCCTTCCAAACCCCACATATTTCTTACCGAAACCCAAATAAATCCCAAAACATCAACCACCAACCTCCTTTTGCTAGGTAATGAACTAATTTTATATTTTCGACCCCAAGGCGGCGTTTGTCCTTACGTTCGCAACGACCTGGCTTGTGCTAGGGTTTCTAACCTCGAATCGGGTAGGCCTGATATTCTTTGACTTAAACTTTCTTCCAGATCTTCTACCAAATTTATCTGCTGTATATACCTGTCCCCGTCCGACAATTCCTACAACGAGCTCTTTGATTTCCTTTCAATAAAGATCGACAATATTATTTCCCAGTTTCCATTGGCCGAAGTAATCGTTCTCGGGGATTTTAATGTTCATAATAAGGACTGGCTAGGCTCCACAAAAACTGATACACAAAGCAGAGGAGCAGGAAACTTCGCAATCAGCAACTCTCTTACCAATTTAATTATGGAACCTACCTTCTTTCTTAGGGTTAGTTGTGGTTAGTTGTTCCCACCCATAATCCTAACCCCCTAGATCTCTTTCTTACTTCCACTCCCGAACTCTACCAAGCATCTGTAACTGCTCCGCTCTGACCATGGTTTGGTCACCGTATCATACTCCACACATTCTGAGGCAACTGAACGCATACCGCCACGAACCGTCTGGCACTACAACTCGGCGGACTGGGATGGTCTGAGAGATTTTCTTATCAGCTACCCTTGGGATCCTACCTGCTTTTCTACACGCGATCCTTCCGAAATATGTAAACAAATTACCAAAACAATTCAACTAGGCATTGGAGACCTATATTCCCCAGACAAAAAAGAACCCCATAACTTCAAATCACAAACCGTGGTTTTCTAAATCCTGTGACAAAGCCAGGTTTTAAAAAATTCAAGCCCACAAAAAGTTTCTCCAAAACCCTAGTCCCGAAAATCGGCAGGCTAGCATTGAAGCAAGAAATCAGTATAATCAGACCATCTCAGAAGCAAAAAAACCTTTTTAACAATCGGATAAAAGATAAAGGTCTCTCTGGCTTTAAAGCTTTCTGGTCCTTTGACAAAAATTTTAGTTAAAACTTCTGCACAAATTCTTTTCCACCCCTAATCTCTAAAGATGGAATTGTTTCTACTTCTAAAAAAGCCAAACAATTTGCTGCCAAAGAGTCGTTTAATCGTGTCGGCGTTACTTTTGAGAATAACCTTAACTGGCACAAACACATTACATCCATAGCCTCGGCAGCTTCCAAAAAGCTTGGAATCCTCTTTCGAGCCAGAAAATATTTCTCTTCTTCCAATCTGTATTCTCTGCATGTATCCCAAATCAGACCATCTTTAGAATATTGTTCTCATGTCTGGGGAATGGCGTCCTCTACCTGGACTTCATTCAAAGAAGACCCTTTCATTTATTAATAATCTCATGCTCATAGAACGGCTTTATTTTCTTGCCCACCGTCGAGCTGTAGGGGATCTGTCGCTCTTCTATAGGTATTTTCACGGCTTCTGCTCAAAGGAGTTGGCCAGTAGTGTAACTTTTATGCTTTCTTTTCAGTTAGAAAGGCCCCAAACTTTCCGCTTTCTTCGTTTCTTTATCCCTAGAGTGTCAAGATTATGGAACCTGCTGCCCGCAGAAGTTTTTCCTTTTCGTCCCAATCTACAAATATTTAAGTCTCGTGTGAACAAACTCCCTCTCACAACACTTAAAACACCCACGGTACGTTAG
Source organism: Listronotus oregonensis (assembly GCA_019359885.1). NCBI lineage: Eukaryota > Metazoa > Arthropoda > Insecta > Coleoptera > Curculionidae > Listronotus > Listronotus oregonensis. The sequence continues at coordinate 76 of JAHBCN010023198.1, read as the reverse complement.
TACTTAGGCATCAGCCTTCGTGAACTTTCATAGGATTAAAAAAAAAATCCAGACTTATTCACGGTCATTGTTTCCG
>JAHBCN010023197.1:0-12810 GCA_019359885.1 Listronotus oregonensis | reverse complement strand
ACCCATCTTAAGGTTTAAAATGTTTTTCCCCTATAAGTTTTGACAATTGGGGTAGTTTTCACCCTTAAAAACAAAAAAAATAAAGTGGGGGGAAACCCAAAAATTTCCCCAATTTTATGAAAATCAATGCAGGACAAAAATATTACGAGGTTTTGCCTTTTTTTAGTTTTTTTTCCCCGGGACTATAATTATGTATCATCAAATCGTTTTAATTCGTCAATTTTTTTTTAAAAGGGGGGGGTTTTATTTAAAGGTTGATTTGGGGGTTAGAAATATTTAATATTTAAACTGCTAAAATTTTTTTTTTCCTACAATAAAAGGTTATTAAATAATTTTAAAATAAAAAAAAAAATTTTTTTTGTAATTTCGTTATTACGGTGATTTTAAGGGTTGAGACGTTACAAATATAATGATGAAAAAAACCCCAAACAAAAAAAAATAGTTCTTCTACAAAATAAAAGCTATGATTTTAATTTACGTAAGGTCTATTTCTATGGTTTTTTTTTTTTTTAGCATAAGGGGTGGTTTTTACCCTCTAAAAATTAAAAAACCCCCAAAATAAAAAAATTTTGATCAAAAAGGGTAAAAGTAATTTTAATTCCAAATTTTCATAAAATTGAAAGTGAAAAAAAAACCGGGGAGGTAAAACCCCCTTTTTTTTTCTCCCCATCCACTGTACTTGGTGGCGTGTTTATCTTGGGACACTACCTTATCTTATAAAATATACAAGATACAGAAAAAAGATTTATTTAAAATTTTTTTAGTTTAACTTATGTTTTAAAATTGCAAAAGAATGAAATTGGTAATATTTTGGGCAGTAATATTTTTAATTATTAAATCTGTCAAGCTATTAATAATAATTTAAAAAAAAAAATTATTTATTACTTATAATAAAATTTGGGGTTTTTATAAGGGTCAAAAATTTCGAAATTAAATTAGTAAATATTTTAAGTTACAGCATATTAAAATTAAATCACTATGGTAAATTAATCATTTTTTTTGAGTAAATATTTTTTTTTTTCTTTAAGCTCTAACAAGAGTTGATTTTTAAGGGGGTTTTTAAAATTTTAAAATTGTATTCCCAAACCCAAAAAAATCATTAATCAACTAATCCAAAAACCCACCCATCTTAAGGTTTAAAATGTTATTCTATAAGTTTGGCAATTAGGGGTAGTTTTCACCCTTAAAAAAAAAAAGAGTACTACTAAATAAGGGGCAAGGGCCCAATTCCAATTTTTTTAAATCAATGCAGGACAAAAATTTTTACGAGGTTTTGCCATTTTTTACTTTATTTCCGACTATAATTATGTAATCAAATGTTTTAATTTTAATTTTTTTTTATAAGGGGTGGGGTTTTTTTAAAAGGGTTTAGTTATGGTAGTTAAATATTTAATTTTTCCCTAAACTGTTTTTTTTTCAATAAAAGCTTATTTAAAAAATTTTTTAAAAAAAAAAAAAAATTTTTTTTTTTAAAAATTTTTTATTACGGTGATTTTTTTAAAGGTTGAGACGTTACAAATAAAAAAGTTAGATAAAACTCACAACATAAAAAAAAATTATTCTACATATATAGCTATGATTTTAATTTACGTAAGGTCTATTTCTATGGGTTTTTTTTTTTTTTTGCATAAAGGGGGTTTTTTTCCCCAAAAAAATTAAAAAAACACCCCAAGCATATAAAAATTTTTTATCTAGAGAGTAAAAGTAACAATTAAATTTTCAAAAAAAAAGAAACGTAAAAAAAACCCCGGGGGTCAAACACCTTTTTTTTCCCCCCCCCCCTGTACTTGGGGGCGTGTTTATCTTGGGACACTACCTTATCTTATAAAATATACAAAAAAAGAAAAAAAAATTTTTTTAAAAGTTTTTTTGTTTTTAAAAAATGTTTTTTAAAATTTTAATTTTTTTATAAAGGGGACTTTTTTTTTTTCAAAAAAACCCCCCATATTATTGCATCTTTTGATTTTACGTAAAATTTAGATACATTTCATATATAATGTCCTATTTTTAAAACTTTTTGTTTTTGTTTTTTTTAAAATTTTTTATGAAAAAAAAAAGTTTGCGGATCCCAAAAAAAATTTCAATTTTTTCGTTTAAAGAAGCCTTTATTATTTAATTTCAATTAGATTTCTTTTTTAAAAAAAAACCCACTTTAAAAGATTTTTTTAATATTTAAGTAACTGTTTATTGTTTAATTTTTTGTAATTTTCGTTTTTTAACATTTATTAAATAAAATAAAATAATATAATTTACCAAATTAAGTACATTTTTAATAACTCCATATAAATTATCAAAGAATCCATAGCAACCAACAAAATGTTTATGCAACTATCAAAAATTAATTTTCTGTCACCTTTTTAACCAAATTGGAGAAACATTTTAATGGATTCTAGACATTTACCAGCATCGATTTCGAAGCAGCAGAAATAGCAAGTATAGATCTCTGCCCATGAAATCTCGTCACAGGTAAAAAAAAGAATTTGTTATTTTTGAAGCTGGTGTCAAGGTAAGAGGAAAAAAGTCTTTTAAAGAAGGATTTTCCTGGCCTATTTTTCTGTAAACCCAATAAATTATGGTCTAGATACTCTTGCTAAAAGGTATCCTTGGGGTTACGAAAGAACATAGATTCAAGCAAGTTTTTCAAGGTGACGGACCTTAAAAACAAAGCGTGGTTTTAGACCCGAAAAGGCTAAAGTTTTTTAAAAAAGAAAATATCAAATTCATGGATGAAGCGCCATATATATTATTCATAAAAAAAGTGGCTACCTTTTTTCGCTTAGCGGGTGCTTGTTTAGAGAAAGTTAACAAAATATGTCTAAACCATATTAAAACCAAGGAAATTAGATTGAACACATCCCAGACTCAAAAATCACGGGCTAAAGCTTTGTCATTTCTGGAGATGCCGAAAATGGAAATTTTTTGAATCTTTTGAAAAATGCCAGTTTAAGAAAGCCGACAACAAACAAAAGCGATTTTTTTGAACTATAAACAGGAGTGTTAAAATACAATGTATCGGGATTAATACCCGGAAAAAATTTAAAGTACTTGGGCCCCATATAAATTCCTAACCCCAAATTTTAATTCAAGCTTTTCCCCTTTAAAATTTTCCAAATGGGAAAAATATCCATATTAAATTGGGATGGAATTAATCATCGCTGAAGGAGCCTTTAGAAATTTAACAAATTTGGATATTTTAAAAAAAAAAATCATTTAAAAACCTTTATTTCCAAAAAAAGTAAAGATTTCCAAAGTACTAAACCTTGGTTAAGAAATATTATAGTTCAAAAGATTGGTCATTAAGAAAACGCCAGCCCCCCCAAATTTTTACAGAAAGCAACTGGCAGAATAAATTTAAAAGGAATTTGCCTTACTTAAATACTTAATAAAAAGTGAAAAATTTTTTTTAAAAATAATTTTTATTCAAAACTTTAAATATTTGGGTTTTTTTTTTAAAAAAATTTTTTTAAATTGCGGAGTAATTTTTTGATCTTAAAATGGATCGCTTTCTGCGGGACCATGGAAAATTCATTTCTAACAGAAATAAATTTGGTTTAACAATAAGAAAACACTTTAATAAAAAATACTTTACAAAGTTAAAAAGAACAGATATGTTAAAAAACCCTGAAAAAAACCAAAATTAAAATTTTGTAAAATAATAAAGTTAAACAATATCTATTACAAACAATTTATGTTTAACAAAATTTTGGGGGAACATTTAAGTTTTAAAAGAGGTGTTACACGAATCCTTTTTACATAAATATCTATATTCAAATGGGGACCATTTTTTCACCTGTTTTTTTCATATCTTTTTTCAAATCTTAAGGCTATCGCTATTTGGGTTATTATTTCTGCATTAATATAAAATTTATTCAGTTCTACACCTAAACCAATAAACGTTTTGTAATTTTCACTTAACTTAAGTTAAACCAGAATTGTAGATATAGCTGATTGAATTTCTAGAGGCAGGTGAAATTTACATAAAGTCTGTTATCAGTAATTTAGTTCAACTTGACCCGAAACTATTCCGTTATAGATGGAAAGATAATTTGAAGGGTCCTACAGGTCTAGTTAGTTACCTCAATAATAATTAGAACGAATGTGCATAATTTTGGGGAAGAGTAATTGAATCTATAAACAGAGTCGCACCATTGGTTGTAATTTTTCCTAATAAAGGCTTAAAATTGTTAATTCCCAAAAAAAAAGGTCCAAAAAAGCAATTTAAATTTTACAAAAAATGAAAACAGATAATTTACAAAAATAAAAGAAATATTTATTGTTTGTTTTTTTGTTGTTTTCAAAAAATGGGTTTAAAAATTTTTTTACCATTTAATAACATTATCTCTAAAAAACATGGGGTAGAAAAAAAAATTTTAGGAAACTCATCCCCTAAAGGAGGAGAGTGAGGGTGAAAGCTTGTATTGAACTTTATCTTCTCTGAACTTAGAAGTGGAAAAATTGAAATTAGGCCTTTATTAATAAAAAAAATGTTTTAACATTTTTGCTCGGGAAGTTAAAATGAGGAAGAAGGAAATATGTTCTAAAAAATTGCCGTTTTTGAAGTTGTAAATATGTGAGTTGGATTACTTAGAAAATCCTAAGTCAAAAGTCTGACAATTAATTTTTTAACTTTTTAAATAAAAAAATCTTCAAGAAATCGTTGTTTATTAAATTTCAAACCTTTTTTTTTTTCATAAATTCGATAACGAAAAGAATATTAAAAAAACTGTAAATATGTTTATATTTCGATTTTTTATGGCCAAAAAACAGTGAAGCCCCAACAAATACCCCTCCTTTTATTAAAGTGGGTTAAAAATCTTCTTCTGCAACTTTTTTCTAATTAACTTAATATATTTTAATAACACTAAAATCTTGGACTTCCATTGTCTTTATTTGTAAATTGTTACACAACGTTTCGGTTAGTGATGTATCTCCATCCGTATTCAAGTGATAACTAAAAACTTTTTTTAAAAAAAGCTACGACTTGTATGCTATCCCTTATTCACCGAACCCTTAAACCCGATCTTTTCACGGTTCAGCAACGGCTGCCAGATATTCGAAATATCGATGCCAGGCTTGCTAAATACATTTTGGATGTTTACAATTATTACAGCTTTTTTAAATTTTCTTTTCTTCCAGTGGGTTTCTTTATGAATGGTTTTTGCTTCCAAGCATGTTCGGCAATCCCTGACCTCGACGTTTTACCTCGTTCGGTATGTTTTTTGTGTTCTTCAACTCTAACTTCGAGTGGTCTTTTTGTTTCCCAATGTATACCCCACCACATCCACCGGAAATTTGGTAGATACAGTCCCTATTTGAAACCTAGAATACCTCTTAAATGTCCTTTTAATATTATACTTATTCGCGATTCTGCGGATCTTTTCCAAAGTTTCTTTAATATATGGAGTTGTCATAAATATTGGGTCACGTTGAGTCTCGTTCAAGTTAGAATTTCTTGTATTATTTTGATATTTTTCGATTGTTTCTTTTACTAGTATTTCACTGTATCCGTTCTGCTTAAGATCCCTAGTTTTGTTACCTATTTCCTTTTGCAGGGATTCCCTACTGTTATATGAGGTCACTGCACGATTATATAGAGTACCTCTTTGGTTTCGTTAGAGTGATTGGAATTCTGGTGTAAAAATTGTCCAGTTTGGGTAGGTTTTCTGTTACCGAGGTTTGTATATCCATTTTTATTTTAAAAACGTCAAAATAGGGGCCAATTTTGGTTTTATTATGAATTTTTAAAAAGGCCAAAACCAAAATTTTAATGTTTTTAAGGAAAACCTTAAGTTCTTCGTAAACCATTTTTTAAAAATAGAACTACAGGCCAAGTTTGGGATTGTGCGTTTTTTCCCTTTCCTTCCATTTCCAAAAGCCCTTGGGGCCCCGGGGTTTTGGGGGCCCCGGGTTCCCCCACACCCCCCCAACCCTTTAAATGTTTTATCATTTTTAAGCGATGGAACTTAATATATATTTAAAAAATTCCAGGATTAGGCTCTATTTCTATGGAAAACTCTCAATTTCATAGTAGACCTTAATCTGAATTAAATTGATCCACAAATTGGGTTGATATAAACACCTATGTACTAAGAAAAATAAGTACCCAATTTGATCCACGGACCAAATTGGTCCTTGCGGTATAAACTAGGCTAATGTTAACCAAAAAGTATTTTGAAAACAAATAAGGATATCTCTTTATATCGCCATGCCAAACCAGGCATAAAAATCAGATAACAATGTTAATCTAAACATGCTGAAATAAAACGAAAATTGAATTTCAATCTGTAATTTAAATTGGTAATCCCTCGGTTTATTAAGAGAATCGATCTTTACGCAAATTAGGGGGTTGGGTCTAGTTTGTATGGTATTATTTATTTAAAAAAACTTAAGTTTATACAAGGTCTGGCAATGTTAGAGATTTTTTTTTAATTTAAACGAATAACATACAGGATGTTTATAAGTAAACCTTTTACCAATTAATTATAAAAAAAGTTATAATTATTGTAAGGTATATCGTTTTTTACTAACATATTATATTTTAATTATATATTTTTTTAACCTAATTATGTCTATGTACAGGTTGGCGCCTTTTCAGTGAATTTTTAGGGTATTGGGAAAGCTACAGGAAAGTTTTAAACGGGAAACCCTGTACAATATTTAACTATTTGCTTTTTAATAAAATTATTTATCTAGTAATACCACAACCGAATTTTCCTGACAAGATCGCCAAAAACAGCCCGAAAATCATGGTAGAGGCGTTTTTGGGGCGCTTAATCCAAATTTTACGTCGAAAACGACCCCCTGAACACCTGGTTGGCCGTCATTTTAAAGTTGTAAATTTTATTTTAAAATTTATTTATTTTTCAACATCAAATTTTAGTTTAAAAATTATCCTTAGGTTTTTCATGTTTTTTTTAAAATTTCTTCTTAGTTACAGTGCACCAGATGTTCGGAAGGTTGTTTCCGCCGTGAAATTCGGATTCAGTGCACCAAAACAACCCCCATAACCATTTTCGGTTCGTCTTTTTTGATTGTGTGAGGAAAACCCTCGGAGATGAGTTGCGCGTCCAGGTTCCGGTCCACCAGGTGTCCAGGGGGTCGTTTTAGTTACAGTGCACCAGATGTTCGGGAGGTTGTTTCCGCCATGAAATCCGGATTAATGCACCAAAAAACCCTCATAACGATTTTCAGTTCGTCTTTTTCGATTGTGTGAGGAAAATTCTCGGAGATGAGGTGCGCGTCCAGGTTCCGGGTTTCCACCAGGTCTTCAGGGGGTCGTTTTAGTTACAGTGCACCAGATGTTCGGGAGGTTTTTTCCCGCATGAAACCCGGGATTTGGGTGCACCAAAAACCCTTATAACGATTTTCAGTTCGTCTTTTTCGATTGTGTGAGGAAAATTCTCGGAGATGAGATCCGCATCCAGGTTCCGGTGTACCAGGTGTCTAGAGAGTGTTCGCCGATGCCATATTTGAATTTAACGACCCAAAAAACCTCCAAGCGTCGAGTTTTTCTCCTTCCCTGCGTGAATTTTGAAAGGGTCCCAGGGAAGATGACGTTCATCGGCATTTCTGAACTCCAGGTCGGCTGTGGGTCAATTTGATCATAATTGTGACCGCGAAACCCCCCGCGAATATGATTGGGCCAGTTCTGATTCATATTTAAAAAGTTATTAAATCTTCCAAAAGCTGTTTAAAAAAATGCAGTTTTTAAATGCATTTTCGGCTGCAGCAATGCAATTTACGGTTTGTATAAGTCACAAAGTAGGTACATTTTTTACAAAAAATTTTTGAAAGCAAATGCATACAACCGCATTCCAATTCATCTTAGTGCAAAAAATTCCGAGGTTAAGTGCTTCATTGTCTCGACTTATTCTTATTTACTTATCAAAATTTACCTGGGGTAGATATCTACCCCAGTTTGTAGTTCTAGGATTAAACATTATTTTGGATTTTAAGAGTAGTATGTCACAAAAAATAAATCGCCACTGCTTCGGATAATTAAAAGACAAAAAAAAAAAGAAAAACTTTTCCAAATTATGTCTAAAAACAATGGAATTTTCATATTTTATTTTCATTTCAGTTCTTTACGAGACAATACGAGTATTTATCTCTTCGCATATATTATTATGCCACGGTGACAAGTTGAAGTTAATCACTTTATCCACCCGGGGGGAAATAAAGTTCAGTCTTGTCAGACTGTCGCTCAATTTGACGAATGGAAAGGGGAGGAAACCGCGATACGAAATTTTTTCCCGGTTTAAATGTAAAATTATACGGAAATTAGAGACATGGGTCGGAATTTTAAAAATATATAACAAAAGCTACGAGAAATTTTAAATCTTTTCAGAGTCATTCAATAAGGACTGAAGAGGGCCATTTTTTTGGTTTTCTTCGTTAAGAAAAAAATCTCTTTTTTTTATTTTTTTTTAGGATCGAAAAGAGTACTTAAGAAAATAATTGGAGCTGTAACAAAAGAGATCCTACATAAAATTAATACTTTTTTTCGAAACATTTTAATTATTGGACCAATTTTAAATCGTTTTTATTTTTTTATTGATAAGTTTTAATAAAGGTGATTTTAAATTCATTTTCAGTAATAACAAATACCTGGGGTGGTTAGTTTAGTTTACCGTCGCACTTTTTTTCAAAAAATTTTCAAAAAAGTTATAACCAACAAGTTAACATTAAAATTGAATCCCATCACCCTGTAGAACAAACTGGTTTTCGAAGGGATTTCTCTACAATTGATCATTTACAGGCGATTAGAATACTAATTGAAAAATCTGTAGAGTATAATGTGCCAATTCATACAGCTTTCATTGACTTACATAAGAGATTCGACCCCAATTGAAATCTACTATATAATAAAATCTAGGAACAACGCACGTATCGATGCCAAATATACTACAATTTTTAAAAACAGCTACAAAAATTCATCCTTTTATGTAAAAATCGACGATGAAAAGAAAACCAATACCATTACGGTTAAACCGGAGTACGACAGGGAGACAATATCTCGCGGAAGTAATTTACATTAACTTTCAAGGATGTCTTTAAGAATCTCAGGTGGGAAAACAAGGGAATCAAGATCGATGGAACATATTTAAACAATCTCAGATTTGCAGATGATATTGTGCTAATATCAAGCGATATAAAAGAGATCGAGTCAATGCTTCAGGAACTAAACGAAGAATTGAAGCGTGTGGGACAAAGAATGAGGATTAAAATAATGGATCCATTAAATGTTATGGGCCAAAGGGGTGCACAGGGGATCTGGAAACCGTAAGAGAAGGAAGTCGGAAATTATGGCAAAGTTGCGCATTTACCTAATAACATGCCTATTAGAGGTTCCTAAAATTCCGAGAAATTCCGGAATTGGAAAAAACCGAAATTTCTGATTTCGTTTTTTTATTTTTTTCTTACGTTATTTAAAGAGCTATGAAAAAACAAGGACCTTTCTAAAGGCTATTTTAAGCCTACAAAACAGCATTGAGAGATTTTCCGTATGACGTTTCGTTTTTTGACCATCATCAACTTTTTTTTTTTAAATACGGACCTAGGTTTTTTTATTTTTTTTTTTTGAACCCTCTTATTAAATTACAAAGTAAACACTTAATATTTATTAAAAAAATATGGAACGCCCCTATAAGAAGTTATGTGCGTTCCTTGTCTTAGTCATTGTCTCTTATGGAAAATATGTTTATTTAACAGAAAAATATTAAGTGTTATACATCATTGTAATTGGGATTATAATTACTTCAAAAAAAGAAATAAACAATTAAAAGTCCGCATTTAAAAAATAAAGTTGTGATGATTTTAAGAAAACGAAACGTCTACGAAATTTTAACCTTTGTAAACTTAAATGGCCATGAAAAGTGTCTTTTTTTTTCATATCTTTTAAATAACGCCATAAAAAAAAAAACGAAATCAGCAATTTTCGGTTTTTTATGTTATCTCGGAATTTTAATCGGCATGTTGTGGGCACCTAAATGCCAACTTTGCCATAATTTAACCGACTTCGTATCTCTTACGGTTTTCGGAAACCCAAATGCACTCAATCTGTGGCACCCTGTATAGATAACTCTGTCGTCGAAAATGTAAAAGAATAGAATTCAAAAAATAGAAATTTCCGGGGTCATGTTTTATTACAAGGAAAGGCAAACCAATGAAGGAAAATATCAAGGCGAATAAAACTCTCCTGGGCTGCATTCGGTAGACTTGCATACATATTGAGAAATGGCAATATTCCCATTAAGCTAAAACGTAAAGTTTTTAACGCCTGTGTTTAAAAAATTGCCATTACTCAAGCAAGTGCCACAGATTCCGAGTAATGAAGAGAGCAATGCTCGGTATCAGTTTGAGGGTTAGAATACCAAATAATGAGATTCGGAAAAGAACTAAGGTAAAAGACATAATCGAAAATATTGCAGAACTAAAGTGGCAGTGGGCGGACCACGTACCAAGGCTGAAGGACATGAGATAGCCATTCAAGATCGTTAAATCGAGGCCGAGAGAGACAAGACGTAGTATAGGCAGTCCCCATTAGGGTGGACGGATGACTTAAAGAGAATAGCAGGTGAAAATTGGTATCAGAAGGCCCAGGTCAGGAATCAGTGGAGGGAATTAGGAAAGGCCTATAATCAGGAGTGAACGAGAAGTGGCAAAAGAATAACAAATGAAGAGTCAGGGAAGAAAGAAGCAAGGTCCATTTTTAGTAAAAATGTGTTTAAGGGGGTAACCTGTAGGTAAATACCAATAGAATTAGAGAATTCTTCAAAACTGATGATGCAGAAGAAATGGGCAAGGTCCAGCCTTCAAGTTAAAACAAAGATTTTGTTTATTGTATTTTAATACTAATGAATCCTGTTGGTTTGCTCAAACCAACTCTTACTACGTATACTTCTCTAAGATTAAAGATGTTTAAGGATAAGAATTTCTATTTAAAAGTAAAATACAAGGTCTTTTTCCTTTAAACTGTGCAAGGTACCGCCCTCTAAATTTTACAATAAAAATGAAAAAGGATTTTTATCCTACACACCTTCCCCTCCCCCCCCCTTCCCTAGTCGAATGTTCTGACAAAACACCAATTATTATTAAAAAAATTATCTCCAAAAACATCTAGTTTTAGACTGAGGCAAGTTCGGGTAGATCTTTATATTTTAGCCTTATTAATTTGTGTTATTATTTTTACCGCAGGGCGACCCAATTTCCGCAAAAAGAAGAAAAATTCCCTAGCTAATATGAAAATCAATTAATACAAAACTGAAAATCACATAATTTGTATTTTTTTCCACATTTTATATTACAAATTTCTTAGTTTTTTTACCCAGAGTATTATGAAGCAACAATATAAAGTATTTTATTTATTAGTTTAATAAATATGTCAATTACCTACCCAGAATTCGGCCTTAACTTTAAAATTGGCAGGTATATGGTATAATTAGAAAGGAATATCGTTTTATTAGAGGATATGTTAAAAGTTTGCAATTTACTTGAACCTGAATTTCTTAGGATTTAAAATGTAGACAGGATTTTGTCACTAAACAAAGAAAAGTGCTACATTTTAAATATCAGACCCCAAAATCAGGATCAATTTATGAGACAGTAAAATGAACAAATTTTATATTTCATATTTTGTTTAAGATTAGGTTTTTACATACAAACCAAGGTACACTGAAAAAAAGCCCCTTCTCCTTATTGTTTTTTATTAATTAAACTATTTAAACCATTTAAAAACTAAAAACACTCATGTAAAGTAAGAGCCAAGTTTCTGGGATTTTAAATAAGACTAAGTTTTGCTCACAATTTTGTTTGTCAATTTTTTGACGTAAAATGTTTTTTGCTGTTCTGTCTACTAATAAAAACAACTAATTATATTAATTAAAAAAAATCATTAATACAGAAAGGTTAGTAGAAAGCATGTCAAAAAAGTGATAAAAAAATAACTTGATGTAATTTTATATCTCAGTACTTCAAGAGTTAAAGGTTTTTTAAAAGAGGAACTTCACCCCTATTTTACAAGAGATATCATGAAACTGTTATATATAAGCGGTTAAAATGCAATATAATTAAAGTATTCTCATATAAAAGCTATTTTTGATAGATGGTGCGAAATAGTGGTGTTTTTGGCACGCGATGTAATGATTTCCAAATTCTGCCTGCAGACTCTAATTTTGCAACTTGTATCGAACAAGATTCTTTGTAAAATCTGTGTGTTATTAATTTTATTTTTAAAAAGTTTATTATTAAAAATTGAATTAAAAGCATTACTTTCCAATCGTTATTTCGACGTGGAAAAGACAGTCTTTTACCCACGCGAGCTTAAAAGTACCTTTTAAGCATAAATTTTGCCATCATTTTAAAGTTTTGTAATTTCACTTTTAAAGAAAGTTTCCAATTTGGTACAAAGCCACTATCGTAAAAAACTTAGCAATACCATTATCATCATCTTGTGGTTAACAGTAAATACAATATTGCACTGCATTACCTGCACAACATTGCACAGTGCCAATGTGTACAGTGTACAGACTAAGTGCAAAATTTTACTTTTAAAAATATTTTGACGTGCACTAAATTGCATTTCAAAAACACCATTTTACAAAAACAAAGCAACAGATCTGTCGCAATTAATTTAAAAAGTAATTCTAATACAATTATCAATTACTCTTTTAAGTAGTAGTAAACTACGATGTAGCATGTTTGTTAAAAGTAATTTAATTACTCTTTAAATTAGCACATATACAGGGTCTTCATTAATGTTTGTAAACCACGTGACCAAAAATGTTGCGGGTTGCCTATTTAGAGGTTGCA
>JAHBCN010023196.1:0-12798 GCA_019359885.1 Listronotus oregonensis | reverse complement strand
AACATAATCGCGATTCCAAAAAAAATGACATTCACCCTTTTTTGGGGGGTCTTCATATCTGTTTGAGCATCTAATTAAAAAACATTAGTTTTAGTTTTAATGTGTTGTCTTAAAACGTATTTTTAGACATTTTTTAAAAGTGTGTTTTTCACCTTCCTATAAAATTGTTCAATTATGTAAAAATCTCATTATGTAGTTCAATGTAGTTACTTTTATTTATTAAATGATTACAAAGTTTTTCCTTTTTGATACTGTAAAACAGGGAAATAACTAATACAAAGTAAAACGTAAATTTAAAAAAAGTTAACAAGACTTTTTTATTTATTACTGGTGGATTCATTAAGTTATGTAGCAGGTATGCAAATAGTTTTTTTTAAATAACTTTTAATTGCCTCATCAAAAAAAACGAAATTTAGTATGTGAGCTAATTTTTATATATATATATATATATATATATATATATATATATATATATATATATATATATATATATATATATATATATATATATATATATATATATATATATATATATATATATATATATAAAAAACTAAGTTTGATTGTTTCTTGGGTATGAAGTTTTCGTATAATTCAAGCAACAATGTTTTTTTTTACGTTTCGCACCAACATGGAGGGCTTTCTAAAAAAAATTTTTTAGTTTATTTATATGTTTTTAAAAAAATATCATCCAAAAAAAAAAAAAAGTATTATTAGGCATACAACTTTAAATAATAATACAGAGATATATATCGAAAACGAAAAAAGTGTGTTATGTCGACATTACATATTGAAAATAAAATTATTTTAAATACAAATTGGTGTAAAATTTTCCTACCGAAGAGAGGTTAAATTAAATCCGGAATATTTCCTGGCTTGTAGATTTTTTTGTATCTTGTGTTGTATTTTTGTCGTCCTTGACGGAATAATTTTTAAATTTCGCAAGCTTGAAAAAAAAGTCGGGGAGTAATTTAACCTTTTGTGATATCTATTGAAAATTTTCGGTACCACCTATTACATTTTTAATGACAAAAAGCTCTCTATATTCTATGGCGCTTATTTTATCAACGAGAATTTTTTTTATTAACATTGCATATTAAACATGTAAAGATAAAAGAAATGTCATGTCGATTTTTTAGAAGCCATTAAATGAATAATGATTAAAGTTTTATTTCAAACACAATATTATGAGAAGAAAATGCTTAGTATCCAGTTTTAACTGGTTTTAGTGCTGACATTAAAATAGACACGGTTTTTATACTTTTTTTTGATGGGGGGTTTACACCCATTTATATAGGGTGTTTCAAAAAGAATCTTAAACCTTTCGACAGCCCTGGCAGGGTTTTAATTTTTTGTTCATCTAAAAAGTGAGACATGGAAGTCACATCAAATACAGGGTTCTCCATAATCGACTACCTATTTTAGTTGCTCAGTAAAATTGTTTGGAATTTACTATAACATGCGAATTATCCAAATTTTTAAAAATTACGTCTTTTAAGTAAGTGCCATTAACTTCAATGCACCTTTGAAGATTTGCAAGAAATGATTCATCATCAAGGAAATTTAAAGGTGTATGGAAGCCCAATGCTATGGCCCATTCGATCAAAAAATGTCCAGCCCAGTATGAAAATAACTGTCAGAGATGGCCCCGGATTCGCGCAATAACAAAATTCCACGAAATAATTTAATGTTCCTTTACCTACAAACTGATAAATCAGTTGTAGTTGGGGCAACACATTATACTTTTATGAGAGCCAATGGTCTTAGGTTTTTCAAGGTTTTTGGTGCAAGGGCGCGGGGGGCGTATGAAATATATCCGCGCTGAAACCGTCAAACGTCGTCATCTCATTTTCGTTGTGGTTTGTGCCCTTTGTGCCGATTGTTTTGCTTTGTGTGAGTACCTATATTTTGTGGTTGCAGAAGTTTTTTGGATTGATAAAAACCTTCTTATTTTAGTGATTAGTGTTTATTAAATTGTGCCTATAATTTTGGTTTATTGTTTGTTACTTATAATATCGTAACAAAATAATTAGAGGTTTGTATGGTTTTTTTGCAAATTCAAGGGTAAATACCCGGCATTTTTTACTTTAGGTAAGTATTTTTTATATTTAAATTAGGAGCTTCTTATGAGACGTAACGTTAGGTAACCGAAAAAATAATAATATATCAATTATGAATAATAAAATAATGAAAATTTCATAGGAAATAGCAGTGAGAAAAGTAAGGCAATATTAACTATCTTTTAGATGATTTCCACAATGTTTGTGTTTTTCTGTGGATAATTAAAAAGAAATGAGGTTTACATTTAGGTACTTTTATTTCATTTAATAATTTAGTACATTCTTTTAAAGGATCAAAATTATTAATTACTGGGCAGACCAGGCAAATTTTAATATATACAGGTCCGTCTAATTGAATGAAAGAAAGTACAATTTTATGCTAAAGTTCCTTGTTGCTTTTTCAGTATTTGTTTAAAAAGAAATTAGATTTTTACATTATCAACTTTTTAAGCTCCATATTAGAACACATTTAATTTGGATAATGTTCAATGGATTCCTAGGTACCATAGGTTACTTATCATTTTTAACCACTGTTATTCTGTCTCATAAATGTTTGTTATTAGTAAAAACTATATGCCTAAAAGCAGTTATAAAAATTTTCACTTTTTAATGTACAACCAGAATCTTAGGATTAGATTAATTTACACAATCTTGCCCTTCTTTTATCACAAAATTGGTGATGTTTGAACATTTATACTTATATCGTTCTGACTTCTTGAGGCCAATAAACGACCCTTTTGTCCCCTATTGTCGGCCGGCGCTTTAGCCAGGTGGGTTTCCTGCTATAAAATTTGAACGGAACAGGGTGGAATTTACTTTTTTTTTAGGAAAAAATAGAAACACATTGATAATCCTTTTTTTATTAATAGGAACAAAAATATTATTTATAAAATATACCTAGGGATACTATAATTTATTTTTTAAACATTGCCATCACGTGACTAACTGACGATTTTCTAATAGCGTTTTTCGACATCGCCGTTTATATTGTCGTTTAATGTTTATGGAGAATGACAAAGAAAGAATATAATTTGACTTTTTCGTTGATCATTGCGTCAAAAAGTCACGTGATGGCAATGTTTAAAAAATAAATTATACCTACTTAGTCATTTAAAAAAATATATAAATAAAAAAACTTTTTTAAAAAAGCAATAACAACAGAAAGATGCTTTCCCTTTCTGCTTGCTGATTTCTTGCTTGCTGCTCGTTGTCGCTTGCTTCATCGTCAGATTCACTCCACGTTCGCCACATTTTGGAAAATACTAAGCCATTTACCGTTCTAAGGGCATATATATACCCAAACCCCTTTTTTAAAAAATTCAGGTGGTATAGGTAATTAATGTATATTGGGTTTACCTTTATTTTTATTACAATTAATTTTTGCCTACCGAGATTTATTTTTAAGGTACCTACCTACCTGTACCTATTTATCAAATTACAAAAAAAAGAAATTTTCATTATACCTTTACTTAATTAGGTAGGTACTACCATATTATTTTATTTTTTCCTTAAAAATTCAAATTGTAATAAAAAATTACCTAGTAAAATATCTATCTATCAATATTTCAATTGCTTCTCAATGTAAAAGTAAAAATTTTAATTCGGCCCCGCCCAGCCGGGGGGGAGTCTACCGGCCGGTAGGGAAAATTTTTTGGAGGCAATAAATCGAAGTCCTTCAGTCAGAACGATATAAGTATGAATAAGCTTTACATGAAACTATCATACAATGTTTGAAATTTATTTTAAAAAATCTTGTTTTTATTTATTTACAATGATTTTTGGTAAAAATACAAAACTCACAAAAATATCGACCATTTAAATAGAAGGCAGGAAAAAAATCTAAATAGTGAGACTTATATTACAAACTCTTGTTTTGTAATATAAGTCTCACTATTTCAGCAACGGATTCTTTCAGTTAAAACCGCCTTTATCTCATTTTAAAATTTTAAGATCTCATTCCAAGAACTTCTTGATTTTAGTAATATACCATGTCAATACCAGAAATAGGTGCAACAACATTTGTACTATTATGTGAAATAGAAAAAGATAGACATAGTTAGCCGCTGCGGTGATGTCCGTGACGTTTGTGTCTCCTTTCGCATCTAGTGTTTAGTTGTGGTTAGTTTACTAGTTTACTATCGATACGACCTTGTGTGTGAAAATTTAAAAATGTAAATCGGGAATTTAATGCTGGTAAGTATTTTTCATTATTAAAATATTATTTATACCTACCTCTTTGCTTTGGGACTCTACCTACTTAATGTAGTGAAATAAAACTAAAACAACTTCAAACTCCCCCAAAATTGATAAAAATCTACCAAAACGTTTGAATAATTTTTGTACTGTCCGCCATTATCAATGGATGCCTAATAGATGATCTATTGACATAAACCACAACGACGCCGACGTTATTAGATAAATTAGGTTAGCACCAAGGTAATTAATAATTCAATGAGTTTTTAAGAGATATTGGAGAGATTGGGGGGAGATCAATGGAAACCTTTATGACATAAATTGGTTAGGAAATTATAGTTGGCCAGGCATGAGTTTTTCTCATTTTTTAAAGCCTGCATCTCTGGTAGATTTTAAAATACAAAACAAATTGTGAAAGTAATAAAATTATTAAATTTTGGTTGTCGGTACATACAGTCTGTTTTACTTTACTTTTTAGGTAATTATGGAGATACTCATTTTAAAAGGGAAACGTCAACCACCAGTTAAGTTCAAGTTGAGCCGAGTTTAAGCCAACCTTATACAACCGGCCCATATTACATTTCACCATAAGACTGTTTGCCGCTTATTGATATATTTTATATTTAAAACTAAGAAATGTTTCTGTGTTAAGTTTCCAAAGATTAGGGATAACTTGAGTTTGTATTATTTAGAAATTTTAGTATTGTTTTTTTTTTACTTCTAAATAATATATATTTAAAAAAATAAACTGTTATAACTTTTAGCAAGTTTTTTTACTTTACTTATAGGTACCTACTACGTTTTCAGTGTAGTCACAGAATTCAAAAAGTAACTATGAATTTTGCCCCAAATCTCTTTGGATCTGAAAAAAATGTGTGTTTTTGAAATACGACAACGGCATTGTCTCTGATTAACATTTTGCATATTTTGTTTCATGAGTCTGGATGTTTAAATAAACAGGGTGTTTTGGAAGAAAAAGCAAATATTTTAATAAGGGATCTCGGACGTGAAAATTAGAAAAAAGTTCATATAAATGCTGCTACGAAAATGCATTTTTATCCAGTGTGTTGAAAGTTTAAATAAAAAATAAATATTCATTTATATTACAAAATTGGCCAATTTTACATAAACCTGTTAGGTTTAACGAAAACTTGCCAAGAGGTTTGCCAAGACTAATTTTTCCTGTATCTCGAAGCATTTCCGGACCCAAATTTATATATATATATATATATATATATATATATATATATATATATATATATATATATATATATATATATATATATATATATATATATATATATTTTTTTTCATATTTTAAACTCGAATTTGACGTCTAAAATAACCCATTGAAATATTTACTTTTCTTCCAAAACACACAGTATACCTATTTAATAATACAGACTCATGAAACAAAATATTGAAGGTGTCAAAATAAAAAAAAATATTTTTTCAAATAAATTTAAATACCTAGTATCACAATAGAAAGAAATAGGGATTTAAAACTGAGATTCTAAATTACATGAAGTAAATAAATAAGGTATTAAAACACGCCCTTGCAATATGTTACACTGAAGAACAATTTCTTCAGTTTATGATGCAAAGTTCTTAAATTGAGAAACTTGAGCCTTGTATTACGTAGTAATTTTATCAATTAAAAATATCAAAATTTTTGAAAAAAATCAACACATTTCAAAACGAGAAACAAGTCTCTCATATTGAGAGCATCAGTATTTTAAAATAATGGTATGAAAGATTCTGATTAAAAGATTTTTTTTTTATAGCTATTTATGTATCAAGGGCGTTACTGGGACTATAATGCCCTGAAGGTCGGTAGATTTCGACCTGATGGGCATTATAGTCCAGTAAAGCCCGTGGTGCATACAATGCTTTATGTTTTACACAAAAAAGAGTTTTTCAATGACTAATTACATTATTTATTCGCAATATAAAAAATAAGTTGCACCTGTACCTGTATACGTAAGTAGATAATGACTGGTGTTAAGTTTGACTTTGATGTTTCTGTCAGTTAGTCAGTTGGCATTTTTTATTTAACGATTTGCTCAAAATGGAAGAAATTCCACAAAATATAAGAGAAAGGCATAAAGCGACCGAAAATCTTTTGCCAGTTAAATCAAGGCAACAGTATGATCGGGAGTATGGCATATTTGGTATTTGGAAGATGCGAACGCAATTCTTCAAATAACCGAAAACGTTTTAATGGCATATTTCCAGGAACTGGTAAGTTATTGATTTTATTTTAATACATATGTTTAACAAACTTTATTATTTTTAGTCGGAAAATACAGTCCGAACTCTCTCTGGACCAAGTATTCACCCTAAGGTCTACGTTGATGGTCTAGGAAAATATAGACATTTCGCAATACCATCGTCTCATTCTTTTTTAAAAGTTAAGTCGAAAGGATACGTCCCGAAGAAGTCTAAAGTTTTGGAAGGAGAACAAATATTAAAATTTATTAAGAAGGCTCCTGATGATATCTACTTGGTACAAAAGTCATATTGGTAATGGGTGTTTTTGGAGGTTTAAGACGAGATGAGTTGGTCAAAATGACCATTGATGACATTGAAGATAGAGGAACAGTCTTGGTTAAAAGGTACAGAAACTAAAACTTCAACTTCAAAAAAGTTTTACTATCATTGAAGAAGATTTAGGCGCTTTAAATTTAATAAAAAAGTACACAACATTAAGACCAGCTGGAATAAAGGAGCGAAGATTCTTTCTTACCTATAGAAAGGGTCGATGTACAGTACAACCCATTGGAAAAATACCATAGGAAGCGTCCCAACATTGATCGCAAAATTTTTAAACTGGATAATGCAGAAGCTTACACCGGCCACTGTTTGCGTCGCACATCGTCAACTTTACTTGTTGAGGCAGGTGTTTCGTTTGAAACGCTAAAACAACATGGGAAATGGAAAAGCTCTTCAGTAGCTGAAGGATATATAGAAGAAAGTATTTCATCCAAAAACAAAGTAGCCAAAATGATTGCCAATTCAATTCCGAGGTTAATTCCGTATGACTATTGAAAATTCTTTAATGGACTGTTCTTCTATACAAAATAGCGTTAGTGCTACCACCGCTGCTACCATCACAAAAACACCGATCATTCTATAGTGGGATCAGCTACATTTTCCGGGACATTTCAAAATTGTAATTTTTATTTTGGAAATAAAGTTTAATTTTTAGAGTTTAAAGAAAACATTATTTTTTGTATAAACTTATTTTATTGTGAGAGAAATAAAATTGGATAAGCAATAAAATTTCCATATTAGGATTAGGCATTATAAGCGGGCATTATCATAATGCCCGCTTATAATGCTTTAGGTGTGATAGCAGGTATTATTGCTATCATAACATATTCCGTTTCTAAGGTATTATAGATCAATAATAGATAGGTAAAACATAAAGATATTAAAATACAAAGTTTTTTTTTTGACAAATATGGTTTTATATGGGCAGCCTCCTTAAACCTTAATCCTGGCCATGCAAATGCTCTCTCATAATATTACAAAATTGGAACGACTAAAATTCGTAACATACTTTAATATACTAATTAAATATATTCTTGGACCGAGATGAGCGATATTTATGCGCCATGCCTGATCTCTCGGGCCGAGATGTGGGACGCCCGAAATTTGTATATTGCACAAAATTTGAAGATTTTATTGGTTTTTCCCAAATCTTAACTTGGGTTTTAATTTAAAACATTAAACAGAATCTGACATCATTCACAATTTAATAAATAACACTGATAAACACAGGATTAACTTTTTGACGATTTTTAAAGGTTTCTACTGTATTTTATTAATCTAAAATTAAATTTAAAAACAAAATTCTTTATCATTCATAGATAAAATGTGACATGTACATTTACAATTTAAATTACGAAATAAAATTTCTTATAATGCATCCTGTCAGACTGGTCCGGAATTAAAGGGGACAGGCTGGGCAGATGCTCGAGACCCCCACAAAAAAGGACCCCACAACATAAAACAATAATTCGTTTATTTAGAAAATTGTTTTTAGTTTATACAAATACATTATTATATTTAAATATAGAATTTTATTATATACAAAACAAATTACATTATATGAGTAAAAAATACAAAAGTTTTAGGTTATAAAAAGATCTACAACTTTTATATTTACACTTTTTTCACATAACCTCAAAATTTATGTTGTTTTATGTAAGTAAATGTTTTCAGAAAATGCAAACAAAAACGAAAAAAACTCGATCTCGATTTTTTTTTAAATCATTATGTACAATTTTAGGCTATTTATTAAAATTTACACTTTAATTACTCGTAAGATTTTAACAAAAAAATGCAAATTGAAATATACTACTATAATTAACAATCAAATCTACATAATGATTTTAAAAAATCGGTTTCTACTTTTTTTCGTTTTTGTTTGCATTTTCTGAGAAAATTTACTATAATACTATATTTTTAACACCATCAGGAGAAATTTAAAGGAACAAAAAGCCCACCGTCTTTTTAAAAAAAGCAGAGATATTTTAACGGGAGAATTTTCGATTGAAAATTGGGGTGCGATATTAGGCCAAAAATAAGATGAAAAAATAAATATTTTAAATAAAAAAAATTACGATGTGTTTGGGACATAAACAGGTAAGTTTTCACAAAATTTAATGAAAAAAAGTCTTTTTTTGTAGAAGATAAAAATAAAAAACCAAAAACTTCGTTATTTCAATTTTTCACATAAATTTTGAAAATATGTTAAAAAAGTGTAAATATAAAAGTTGTAGATCTTTTTATTGCCTACAACTTTCGTATTTAACTTTTTTCCATAGGGCTGGTAGTTTTGCTGAATATTGAGATAAACCGTTTTTTACCCTTAAAAACTCACCCTCTTTCACTTCCCGACCTCAGATGGCCCGTAAATTATTTTTTCTTTCATTTTTGTTATATTTCCTTCCTTTTTTATTGGGTTTTATTATACTATTATTTTTTTTTGGTTTTAAAAATTATTGACCCTGGTCTAATTCTACTCATAGGAAACGACAACGGAATATTCGACTTACACCACTGGATTATGAAAATGCCCCGGAGGCTGGAATGACACCATAAGAGGAATTTAAAACTCAAAACTTTACTCCTGTTATAGTCCAAAATAATATAGTTTCGCCAAACCATTTGTGAAAATAATTTTAAAAAAGAATTATAAGCATTTTGTAATAATCCTAAAGCATTTATTTAAAATCCTTAGCAAAAATTATCGTTGAGCAATCTCATCCGATGATTGGTGTTAATTAAATACAAAATAGATTAATACTTTTTGCAGGAATCTTTAAAAAAATAAATTAAATACGTCATAAATTAATTAAATAATAGGAATTAATGTTTTAACATATATGAGAAATTTACGATTTAAATTCAAAAATAGAAATGAAATGGCAAAACATTTTAACGCTATTAAAACTCGGGTTTTCCGTAAGGAACGGGGAAAGGGTTTAAAAAATCAACTTTTTTCGCAAATTTAAAAATGAAAATTTTCTTTACCAAATTGTTCCTTTTGAGCATCTGGTTTGTACAGGGTTTTCCATAACAGACTACCTATTTTGATATTGAAATAAATTCTATATGAGATAAGTCAGTAGGTTTTTTTATATTATTATCTTCTACACTCAAAAAAAGAATATCTTATTGTAAACGCGTTTGCCTTAAGAATATTTTCTCAAATAAAAAAACCAATTTCTTTATTTCCATGGACGTAATCCGAAAAAAAAATGTTTTTGCTTTAAAGATATTCAAGATTTTAGATGAAACAACTAATTATATATTTTATGTTTTACCTATCTATTATTGATCTATAATACCTTAGAAACGGAATATGTTATGATAGCAATAATACTCTGCTATCACACTAGGCATTATAAGGGGCATTATGATAATGCCCGCTTATAATGCCCTAATGCGCTAATATGGAAATTTTATTGCTTATCCAATTTTATTTCTCTCACAATAAAGATCAAGTTTATACAAAAAATAATTTTTTCTTTAAACAATACTAAAAATTAAACTTTATTTCCAAAATAAAAATTACAATTTTGAAATGTTCCGGAAAATGGAGGATCCCACTATAGAATGATCGGTGTTTTTTGTGATGGTAGCAGCGGTGGTAGCACCAACGCTATTTTGTATAGAAGAACAGTCCATTAAAGAATTTTCAATAGTCGATACGGAATTAACCTCGGAATTAACTGAATTGGCAATCATTTTGGCTACTTTGTTTTTGGATGAAATATTTCTTCTATATATCCTTCAGCTACTGATGAGCTTTTCCATTTCCCTGTTGTTTTAGCGTTTCAAACGAAGCACCTCCTCAACAAGTAAAGTTGACGATGTGCGACGCAAACAGTGGCCGGTGTAAGCTTCTGCATTATCCAGTTTTAAAAATTTTGGATCAATGTTGGGACGCTTCCTATGGTATTTTTTCCAATGGGTTGTACTGTACATCGACCCTTTCTATAGGTAAGAAAGAACTTCGCTCCTTTATTCCAGCTGGTCTTAATGTTGTGTACTTTTTTTATTAAATTTAAAGCGCCTAAATCTTCTTCAATGATAGTAAAACTTTTGAAGTTGAAGTTTTAGTTTCTGGTACCTTTATAACCAAGACTGTTCCTCTATCTTCAATGTCATCAATGGTCATTTTGACCAACTCATCTCGTCTTAAACCTCCAAAAACACCCATTGCCAATTGACTTTGTGTACCAAGTAGATATCATCAGGAGCCTTTAATAAATTTTAATATTTGTTCTCCTTCCAAAACTTTAGACTCGGGACGTATCCTTTCGACTTAACTTTTAAAAAAGATATGAGACGATGGTATTGCGAAATGTCTATATTTTCATAGACCATCAACGTAGACCTTAGGTGGAATACTTGGTCCAGAGAGAGTTCGGACTGTATTTTTCCACTAAAAATAATAAAGTTTGTGAAACATATGATTAAAATAAAATCAATAACTTACCAGTTCCTGAAAAAAAAAATTTAAAAATGCGTTCCATCTTTCCAAATACCAAATATCCATATCTGATCATTTTGCCTTGATTTAACTGGCAAAAGATTTTCGGTGCTTTTATGGCCTTTTTCTTATATTTTGTGGAATTTCTTCCATTTTGAGCAAATCGTTAAATAAAAATGCCAACTGACTAACTGACAGAAACATCAAAGTCAAACTTAACACCAGTCATTATCTACTTACGTATACAGGTACAGGTGCAACTTATTTTTTATATTCGAATAAATAATGTAATTAGTCATTGAAAACTCTTTTTGGGTAAAACATAAGCATTGTATGCACCCGGGTTTATGGACTATAATGCCCATCAGGTCGAAATCTAGCCCCGGGCCAGGCCCTCGGTATTTGACCTTCAGGGCATTATAGTCCCAGTAATGCCCTTGATACATAAATAGCTATTAGAAATAATGAGATAATGAGATAAAGAGCAAACGATAAATCGATAAACCTAAGTGTGACACAAATATGTTGTTGAATCACAAAAGGCAATCTTCCAACTATTGACCCATAAAAGGATCGACATTTTCTCTTGTATTAGGAAACCACATCCCAAATATTAAAACTAGGGTTTCCAACCGTCCTCCAGCCGGAAGGACTGTTCTCCTTTGAACCAAAATGTCCTTCGACTGCGGAAGACGCTATTTGTCCTTTTCTCCACAATGTTTTAAAATCCTAATCTCAGCATCATCTTTCATAAACATTAAGTGGCGGGATAAAAAAAAAATAAACCTTTGTTAGAAATAATAAAATCTAAACTGCTTGTCTCTGCTAATTCAGAGATAAGCTGCTTAGAGTTTTATCAGGCAATTAAAGGCAAAAAACGACTTCTGGATGCAGTTAGGAACCAAAAGAAATATAATTTTTTTTTAATATTAAAATGTTGATGATCATGAAGGATCAAGATTGGTTTTTGGCATATATTTTTTTTGCTCAAAATCTTCTTCTTAACAAGCCCCACAAGACTGTCTACGTGAAAATGAGGGGCAATTTTTTCAAATAAGAACCCAAATCAGAAATCTAAAAAGAGGGATTAATAGGCAAATTCAAGACGAGAATCTTAAAAAAAATGAGTCTAAACGGATAAACTGTTTGAGCTGTAGACTGTAGAGTAATTTGGATGGAACAGTGTCGTTTCGTCCCACTGTGCGACGCTCCAAATCCTATCTACACAAGCATTGTAAAAAAGAAAGCTTATTGTTTATTTAGTATTATTATTAAAAACATTGGTGATAAATTTTGCAATAAATTGTTAAAATGTAATATTTTTTATACGACAAAAATAAAATAATAAAAAATTACAATAATCGTGGAGCCTGTTTAAGCTTTAACATAAATGAATCATATAATTGTAAAGATTATTTTGCTTCCGACAATCGTAATTCTGATAAGAAAGATAACTGCCACACTTGGAATTTTATAATGTAAGAGTTATAATTATCAGTAAAACAAACGTAAATTTTATCTAAGAAAAATTAATAAAAA
>JAHBCN010023195.1:0-12769 GCA_019359885.1 Listronotus oregonensis | reverse complement strand
GCACGATTTAGTAAAGTTGCCCCCCGGCTGGGGAAAAAAGGAATTTTTCCACCCGGGGGAAAAAGAAAAACTATTTTAAAAATTTTACAGATAAGCAAGATTTATATGTATTTTAGTAATTGTATATTTCATGCAATATCAAGCCATTGCAATTTTTAGTTTATTCTTTTTTTGTTTGTTCCCGTAATTTTCAATATTTCAACGAAACACAAAAAAACATTTTTTTTACCGTGTATAATAATAAATGATTATGAAAAGTCAAGGAACAAAATATGAATTTTGGGTGATTTTAAAAATGCAGATTTTTTCTTCGTTTCCATATGAACAAGCATTGACAAATGAATTTCAATCAAACAAGCATTTTTAATAAAAAAGGCGTCATAGTATTTTTTTTTAATTAAAAAAAAACCGAAAAAAATAATTATTTTAAGTAGTTCCGATGAGGAGCTACCAGATTCTCCGGGATCCAAATACCGAAGTTGAATTAATTCCCAAAAAATCTCGTAAAAAATATGAGATTCAAAAAGTCATTTCGAAAACTGGTGCTCCAGCAAGGGGACAAAAAGTATTAAAAAGGTTCTTGGCCTTTTTTGGGGATTTAAAAAAAACATTAAACCTAATACTTTATGGAGTAAGAATCTATTTTAAAAAATTTTCCTCAAATAAAAAGGAACCTTGATTTAAGTTAAGCAAATCACTATTAAACACAAAAGTGGGATCCCGGGCCCAAAAAAATTTAAAAACTTTCAGCAAAGAAGAATTTCAAGATTCATGAAAAAAGCACCTATAATATTTCCCTTTCCCAAAAAAGGCAAATTTTTGGATTGCCGGTGTTTGTAGGAGAAAAAGAACTTACAAAAATAATGATTGATGAAAAAGGATAATGAAAATTTGAAAGTGGTGAAAATTCCACAGTAAAAATAACACTTCCAGAATCTTTGTATTTCCGATGAAACAAATAACGGGCTTTTTCTGCAATTGTACCGTAAATATGCAAATTTCGAAAAAACACACCCCCCAAAAAGTTTTTTTTTCCCGTATAAACAGGAGCATGCAGTACGCAATGTGTGGGAATAAATTCAATAGGTAAAATCCTTCAGAAATTGTGCTACCTAAAAATTTAAAAAAACCAGAAGAGTACACTGGGGCATAGTTTTCGTTTTCCCCTGCGACTATGTTAGCGGATTCTGGAAGGGAAAACCAAGTCAAGCGACTTGGGGGGGGAAATCAACGGCTGTAGCGGGGCACATTGATAACCAAAAACAGAAAAAGGATATGTCGAATAAAATATTGACCATGAACAACCCCCCCTGAGCTAATCAACCTTCATCAACGTACAATAAGCGCTTCCATAAGCTACCCGCTAAATGAAATTACAGGTTCTGCAATTAATTTACAATATGCTAATAACTGTTCTTTTGTTGTAAATGTTATCAACAAATAATTTTACTTATAAATATGTTGTAGTAGTTCTTTCAGATTAAACATAATTTAAAAATAATCATTGCTTTAATATTGGTATTATTTGACGCTCGTAGGGAAAAATTTTTGTTCCTAACGCTTGCGCAAAGTGACTTTTCCGCACTTTGACTGCACCGCAACGGCAGTCCCGCAGCGGGAAAGTATCATCACTTGCGCACTTGTTAGGAAAATAACTATTTAATTCGCTTTCTTTAAAGTTCCTTTAAAAATTTGAAAGATATGTCGTTATGTCACATATGACAGATTGTTGTGAGAGATACATTAATTATTTTTTAAATTAAAATAGTGTTGATTTAACTCCAGCAAAAATACAATTTTTGACACTATCTAGATGCCTTAAAATGTTACTTTAAAGCACTAGGTTAAAAGTGAAACGTCAAAGTTAACATTATATTTATATTTATTTATTTATTTATTTATTTATTTATAATACAACTACCCAGACAGAGTTTTCCAATTATAGGGTAGGAAATTCGACATAAATAGTTACAGACAGATAATATTAATAATAAAATACAGTGTTTAACAATAGTTACCATAAGATAAACAAAGAACAGTTCTCAAATATACACACTTTGTAGATTATAATCACTTTTCTTTCATATTTTAAGACCAGAAATAATCAATTAACATTTAAATAAATGCTTCGTAATTTAAATAAACTACAAGAAAAAATATCAAGATCATGCTTTCTTTTTTCATAGTTTCTACACATTACATGAATTGGCGAAAACATAAGTAGGTTTGTTCGTGGAACTGGCAAATAAAAAAAGGAATGACTAATGCGAGTCTGTAAGGACGGCACGTGAAATTTAATTTTACTTAAAATATCAGGACAATCTATTTTATTGTTTAATAATTTATGAAGAAAAATAATTGAAGAATATTCTCTACGTCTTGAAAGAGTCACTAAGTTAAATCTATTTAACAAAACATCATTTGGAAATCCAGTAAGTGGATAAGTACCATCCAGTTTAAACCAAAGATATTTAGCAAAACGTCTCTGAATCTTTTCTAAGCTACTAGAATGAACTTCATAGGCCGGGTACCAAATAAGAGAGCCATACTCCAGCTTAGAACGCACAAAGGCATTAAACAGAACAATTAACGACTTTATATCACTAAAGTCCCTTGAATTACGCAAAATAAAGCCCAAGCTTCTATAAGAACTTAACACAATTTCATTAATATGATTTACAAAAGACAACTTAGCATCAAAAGTGATTCCCAAATCCTTAAAGTGAGAGCATTTTTGCAGTTCAGTTTTGTTCATTTTATAAGGAAAATTAATCGGTGTCATTTTCCGAGTAAACGTCATCGTACAACATTTTTTATATTTAAAGGCAGCTTATTTTCATCACACCACCGACTTAAAGTAACCGCGTCATCCTGCAGATTCACACAATCCTCCCAAGAGTCAATTTGACAATATATTTTTAAATCATCAGCGTAAAGAAGTTTATTGGATTTAATATGTTTGGTGATGTCATTCACAAAGATGTTGAAAAATAAAGGTCCAAGGACTGAACCTTGCGGCACTCCGGAAGTAGCACGTATGTTAAAAGACTGAAAGCCACGGTACTGTACTGTCAGTTGCCTATTAATTAAATATGATTTTATAAAAAGTAGTAAATTATTATTCAGACCAAAGCTATGCAACTTTGCAAGCAAAATACCATGGTCGAGCTGGTCAAACGCCTTAGAGAAATCTGTATAAATAACATCAACCTGACCACCACAATCCAGACTTTCTGAGATATACTGCTTAATCGTTAATAGGTTGGTAATTGTTGAGCGATTTGGAAAAAACCCATGTTGATCATTAATTATAGTCCGTTTACTGTAAGCAAAAATTATTTTATGTAAAACTATTTCAAAAACTTTGGGAAAATTATTTGATATCACAATTGATCTATAATCCCTTACGTTACACCTATCACCCTTTTTAAATATTGGGGATATTCTGGAGCTCTTCCAGATCTCCGGAAAACAGGAGGAACCCAAAGATAAGTTAAAAAGATCAGTTAGTGGTTTTGCGAAAACAGTGGCACAGTCCCTAACGAAAAAAGCCGGGATGCCATCTGGACCAGCAGTGGACTTAGGCTTAAGACCCTTAATTGCCTGCAATACGACATTTTCCTCTACCATAGGTATAGAAAGAGAAGATAAAATGTTTAAGTTTTCTTCATTAGTAAATTGGGGAGTTGAGGATTCAATATAAGTGGACTGAAAAAACTCAGCAAAAGCATTAACTATATCCTGAGGGGTTTTTAGCATTTGATTATTAAAGCACATATTACACGGAATACCAGTTACATTCTTTTTCCATTTAAAAATGACCAGAATTTATTAGGATTATAAGAGAAATCTCGTTCAGCATCCGCTACGAATTTTTTATACGCTTTATCAATTTCAATTTTAACATTTCTACGAAGGTTTTTAAACTCTTTAAAATCATCGTTATTTTTATATCGTCTATATCTTTTCCAAATTTTACTCTTTTTTTAATGTTTCGGATTATTGAACCAGTATACCACTGTGGATATTTATTATCTTTTGGCTTAGAAATAGGAACATTTTTTGCCAGTATTAAGTCCAAAATAGAGTAGAATCGATCGCAAGCCTCATTAACATTATTTGAGGAAGTTATAAAGGAAAAATCCGCATTAAAAATATCCTTATAGAGGGCCGGATAATTTGCTTTACGAAAATTGTATTTGGGTACATCATTGATAGGAAACTTAACAGAGGTACTCATGGTGGGCAGTGATACTTCCAGAGCAGGATGATGAGCATCCAAAGGTATCAAGGGATTTTCTGTTTGAACAACGCAAAGAGGGCTTCGACTTAGAACAAGATCCAAAATACGATTATGGTCATTATAGACCTTATTATGCTGATTTAAACGCAAGAACTCACACAAGTTTAAGAATATGGAAACATAATTATCGTTATAGGAGAAGTCCCTTAAGTAGTTAACATATGTAGGTATGTTAAAATCCCCCAAAATTATCAGATCGTCATCATTAGTAAAATAATCAGAATTTAACATTTCGTCGAACAGTGTATCATAAACTTGAACACCAAGATTGGGTGGTATGTAAATAAGGAATATACAAACTGCACGATGGGACAACATTAGCCTTAAACCTAGCATATCAATTTTGGGCTCGGTAAATGAAAAATTAATTGGAACCGCATTATAGGTTTTGTTTAGGGCAATCAATACCCCACCACCTCTGGTAGTATTGGTTAACTCGAAATCGCGATCTGACCGAAAAATACTATAATCACTGTTCAATAGCTCTGCATCATACACACTAGAGTCTAACCAAGTTTCGGTTAGGGCTATAAGATCAAAAGAAGATAAAAAGGAGGCTTTATGAAGTTCATGCGTTTTTGTTTTTAAACCGCGTACGTTTTGGTAATACATTGAAAAGTCTAACTCCGTTTGTGATTCAGAGATAGTGCCATTGAACAAACACCCATCATTACTTATTTGCTATTTACCAGTTACCAAGGACGTCTTGTATGCATCCAATCTTTTTTTATAAATGGGACATTTAACAGAATCCCAGGCAGCATGCTCAATATTATTTTCAGACTTTGCATTAACGCAGTTAATACATTTTAAGATACTTGTGTTACATTCAGAAATACTATGATTAAGAGAACATTTAGGGCAGTGTTGCTCACTACTCTTACAATTTTTTGAATAGTGATTTAAACCACAACATTTATAACAGATCTTTAACTCCACAGCATCATAAACAGTACAAGAGTCATAATCAACAAGCAAGCGGCCATTGCGTAAGATTTTACAATATGATATCGGATCAACATCTAAAATTGCTTGATATACATTATTCCGGTTACGAGTAGGCCACACCTTTAGCACGCTACACTCACTGTTATCACCAAACACGTCATTTTGTAACTTAAGTTTTGATAGTAATTCATCTTCACGAATTTGTTCACTCAATCCGACGATCTTCAACCTTGGATTTTTGTTTTTAATACCCTTTATTTCATACTGATCAGCCAAAGCACGACTAGCAAGGCTTTTAAATTTTTCAGCATCGTTTTCATTATTACATTCTATTAAAATGCCGCCATTACTAATGTCCTTGACTCGCGACATCCGTATATTGGCATTCACATGGTCAACTTTTTGTTTTACTTCAGATTTCGTGACGGCATTAGTTTGGCCAGCAGTTTTTGGCTTAATTGATACCATAATCTTTTTCTTAAGTATTTCCGCATAACTATTATTTTCTATGGGCCAGGCAGCCGCCGGTGCTCCACAAGAGATTCATCAATCTTCTCGTTGATTTTATTTTTAACATCAGAAAACATTTTCAAAATGTCAGTGGCAAGTGTCTCCATTCTAATACCAATTTTATCTCTTATTACGTTTTCGTACTCATCCCTTTGCTTAGTGCAGTTTGTACAGTACCAAAATAATCCTGGAGTTTTTATAAACTTTAAAATCTCAGGTGCCACACCAACGCAGGAAATATGAAAAGAATGCTCGCAAAAACCACGACAAGAAATGCCCGGCTTATTGCGACTGATAGCTAAATCACATTCACCACACAAATTAGCCATAGTTTTTATTCAATCACAAGCCATCCTAGGGCAAAACTTATAGTCACCAAGTTAAGGAAATGTTGTTTATTACACACTGCAGAAGTTCCAATTTAAAAAACAGCCAAAAAACGCCAAAACAGCAAGAAAATCACGGAACTTCGGTAAACACGTCCGTTTATGATAACAACCAAAAAATATCTATCATAAATAACTATTAAGTTTTTAGTTAAGGGAAGTTAGGAAATAAATCGGAAATTTTTAAGGCCAGCAGATATCAAGATGCGGTTTTCTGCATTGTGTTCAGAAAGCTCCCAGGAAAAAAGTCTAAATGGTGTGGTTATGCCATTTTTCGAAAAATGCATTCTGGTGCAATAAATGCATTTTGCAATTGCATAATTATACTTTCAATATTATAAAAACGACTTGAAATTCGAAAAATTTGCTCGAAAATCGTTACTCGAGGGTTTTCGGGGATTTTCCTGGAAGCTTTTTGAACACAATGCAGAAAACCGCATCTCGATATCTGCTGGACTTAAATTTTTTTGTTTGGGACGATTTTGATCTAATGCCCCGGACTATTTAGTGAAACTACGTTATTTTTAAGCAAAGGCAACTAATAATAATTAAAATTTACCAATAATAATGCTACCTACTTATCTCTATTAATTTTTTAAATTTTTGTTTTTTTTTGTGGAAGTTTCCTTTAAGTCCAGGGCATTTAGCTCAAAATCGCCCGAATAGCGGAAATTTTTCTAGCAAGCAGATATCGAGATGGGGTTTTCTGCATTGTGTTCAGAAAGGTCCCAGAAAACGACTCTAGGAAGTCTGGTTTATGCATTTTTTTAAAAATGCCTTCTGGGCCGGAAAATGCACTTTCCAATTGCATCATTTCATGCACCGTTATAGGAACGACTGGAAACTCGGAAAAATTGCTCGAAAATCGTTACTAGAAAGTTTTCGGAGCTGCCGAACTCGATTCTGACATTAGAATTACCCATGGGTGCTCGGGGGTGGCCCTGTAGGGTTTCCGGGGGGTGAATTGGGGGAGAAATGACAGAATGCCTGAAAATCGCTCCAAACTCATTACTCAGGGGTTTTCGGAGCTACCGAACTTGATTCTGGCTCTGTGGGGGTGTCCGGGGGTGAATTGGGGGAGAAATGGCAGCATGCCTAAAAATCGCTCTAAACTCATTACTCGGGGGGTTTTCGGGGCAGCCGAACTCGATTCTGGCATTAGAATTACCCGGGTATGCTCGGGGGTGGCTTTGTGAGGGTGTCCGGGGTGTGAATTGGGAGAAATAGCACCGTGCCTGAAAATCGCTTTAAACTTGTTACTTGGGGGTTTTCAGGGACGCCAAATTCATTTTTAGCACTAGATTTCTCCGGAGGCGCTCGGGGGTTTCCCTGTGGGGTTGTCTGAGGGGGATTGCAGCGTCCATGAAAATCGCTCCAAAATCGTTACTCAGTGGTTTTCGGGGATGCTAAATTCAATTTTGGCATCATGCAGATAAATGTGTAGCACCAATATTTTAAATAAATTTAAATATTACTTGCTTGCTTTTGCCCCTGTTCAGTTATTTCAAAATACCTTAAAATCAATTATCTCATTAAAATTTTTCTTTTTGAAAACAATTATTGTACCTGTTATAACCATTTTTTCTTTATTTGTCACATTGGTTGATAAAAAATTATAATTGCATTTTTTTATATTTTGTTAACTGTTAAATGAACTTTTTTACATTTATTTGTACTTTAAAAATGGTAAACAAATCAAAACCTTGGTAAGATTTTAATGTTACCACGTTTTTTAAGTTTTTTAAGTGATCTGCAAGTTTGTAAAGGACAACTGATTTTGTGCACTTTGTTATTGGGCATGTCAATTCCTTGGGACCTGGACTCAAGATGTCCCTTTTCGCATTTCGGGCGAGCTGCATAATCAATAATTTGTCAGGTATCCTGGGCCACATATAAAATCCCGAAGTAACATAGTATGCTCTAAAATTCCCATACTATAGGTTTATTTATTTTTAATTTATTTTTTTTATCAAACGTTTTCTAATATGAACGTAGGATTTTTGGTAACGCTTGAATATTTTTAAGGTAAATGCTTATATTTTTTTGTTTTTTTTTGTATTTGTTGGGTATACTTGCCAGAAATGTTTTTATATAATGGGGCCGCTTTGGTCCTGGTCCCAAGGTATAACGACTAAGTGGGCTTAGCCCTATTGACCCCTATGAACTAGCAGAACGCCTGTTAAAAAAAACCTAAAACAATCTTTACACTTATCTACGTTTCGGTTGGAAATTTGCCAATAAAATTAAAATTAAAATAAAGCTGTTAATATTAATATTAATAATAGAAATTAATTTTGGTAATAATTTATTTTTTTTAATTAGTTTTGGTAATAATTTATAAAGCTTTGTCATAAACGACATATTAGTTTGTTTTGACTGGTATAACTATTATTTTTAAAAATAAAAAAGGGAGCTGTGGTTATTGATTTTAAGTTTTTCGAAATGACTTAAGCATCATCATGTAAGATTTAAATTAACAAATATTTAGGCCATACAATTATTTTTATTTAGTAATATAAATGCATTTTCTTTTATTCTACGCTTTTTTTGGACAAACTTCCTTTGCTAAAATACTAGAAGCGTTCCAGTTTATTATAAGGTTGATATTAAATGCGTGTTGACAGAATTTTAATTAGTAAAATTCTGCGTTTACCTTATGGTCTGGAAGTTTCACCTATATAAAATTTATCACATTGACAAAAGATCCTATAAATAACAATTTTTGCATTCTCTTTTATATCGTATGGTTAT
This sequence comes from Listronotus oregonensis, assembly GCA_019359885.1. Taxonomy (NCBI): domain Eukaryota; kingdom Metazoa; phylum Arthropoda; class Insecta; order Coleoptera; family Curculionidae; genus Listronotus; species Listronotus oregonensis. The sequence goes on along the minus strand of JAHBCN010023195.1, from coordinate 3,871 downwards.
GTTTTTATTTCTCCAAAAAAAATTAATTTACCACAACAATTTAGATCACATTTACTGCAAATTAATTTTACTGGCAACACTTTCAATTTCGGAGGTAGTCCTAGTAACTAGAATTTAATATTTTTAGTTTTTAATTTTAGGCTTTTTTGCCGTCACAACCCATTTGACTGATAAGCTTTGGCGTCAATTAAATGAGGAGACGCAACGGCCTAATTGACTCACTTTCCGCAAAATTGCGTTCTTGATTGCTTCTCTATTTGCGTGAACTGTTGATTACCACTGTCCCAAAAGGGACAATTCTAATTTAACGAGAAAATTAAGTGCCTCTTTTATCTTTTGGTTTATATTGTCTAGTTGCAGATTTTTTAACTATGATTAGCCCAAAACATTATTTTTCCTCTTTTGTACAGAAATTTTTGGTCAAAATCAAATTATTCTTTATTTTTCGTCTTATTAAAAATATTTATATACCTTTTTATCTAGACAAGTTACTACAACTGACCACAACTAACCACAATGGGCAAGTAATCCACTAAAATTATTATTTTATATTCACAATTATTTCGTGGGAACAAAAAACCATAATAGATAGACTTTAGGTTAGCCCAAATCAATTATTTTTCTAAAAAGTTTCACTTTAGAAGAGAGTTAGTTTTAAATATCCTTTATAATACAAAAATTAATAAACAGTTCTTAAAATCTTATAAATTAATTAGGTATACTTTTTAAAATTTACCGTAGTATCTCCAACAAATTACGAAATAAGATCAGAAAGGCAAAAATTAACTTTTTTTAAATAAATTTTTAAGTTTTTTTGACCTAAATGAAAAATGTTAGAATTTTTTTCTAAAAATAGTAATTGGAAATGGGGCATGAGAAGTTAAAAGATATATTCAAGAAAATAGACACTCTCTGCTTAATAATTTTAAGTTACTTAACCAAAAATGCCTTGTTTAAATTAAAAAAAAAAAAAAAAAATTACTTATTTAAAAAATTAAAGTCTTATCCTAGAATTTTTAGTGTTTTTATTGCGTGTCAATATAAAAATTAGCAAACTATTTAAGAAAGTTATAATTTTTTAACAGCAAGTGACTTGTGAGAACAAAAATAATAATAAATAGAGTTTAAGTTACCCAAAATCAAAATATTTTTCTAAAATTGTTTACTTTTAATGATGGTTAGTTAGAAATCAATTCTAAAAACCTAATAAATGAATAAAGGATACTAAATTAACCTTTTATCTAAAAAAAAATGATTAAAATACTTATAATTTTATTAAAAAGGATCTAATTTTTGCTTTTCCGATTATATTTATTAAGAAAATAAAACAACTTATTAAAAAAAATGCAAAAATTACATAAATAAAACATTATTTTTCCTCTTTTGTACAGAAATTTTTGGTCAAAATCAAATTATTCTTTATTTTTCGTCTTATTAAAAATATTTATATACCTTTTTATCTAGACAAGTTACTACAACTGACCACAACTAACCACAATAGGCAAGTAATCCACTAAAATTATTATTTTATATTCACAATTATTTCGTGGGAACAAAAACAATAATAGATAGACTTTAGGTTAGCCCAAATCAATTATTTTTCTAAAAAGTTTCACTTTAGAAGAGAGTTAGTTTTAAATATCCTTTATAATACAAAAATTAATAAACAATTCTTAAAATCTTATAAATTAATTAGGTATACTTTTTAAAATTTACCGTAGTATCTCTAACAAATTACGAAATAAGATCAGAAAGGCAAAAATTAACTTTTTTTAAATAAATTTTTAAGTTTTTTTGACCTAAATGAAAAATGTTAGATTTTTTTCTAAAAATAGTAATTGGAAATGGGGCATGAGAAGTTAAAAGATATATTCAAGAAAATAGACAGATCTAAAATCAAAAAAAAATCATTATAAAAATCTCTATTCTCAATAATACTAAAATCTTTTAAAATGATACGCAATGTTTCCGTTAGTATCTATATTTAACTTAAAGAAGGTTGAAATCGTAGCATTGGATCTAATTTTAGGGCTACGATTTATATACAATCGGTTTTTAACCAAAGCTTGATCGATTTTTCACTTTTTGACAACAATATGCCTATACTGATTATTAAGAATTGTTGCAGCTTATTTATATTTTTTGTATTCCGGTGGATTTCTTTATAAATAATTTTTGTTTCAGACCATAAACAAAATATTTATAGGAAAACACACTAAATAAAACAAAAGTAAAGGAGCAAAATGTTTTAGCAAGCCAGTGTTGAACCGTGAAAAATCGGTCAAACTTAGGTGAGAAACGAATAGTACATAATAATGTGTGCCAATTAACAACTACAGACAATGGTTCAAGATTTCCGTGCTATTAAAACCATAACATTGTCTAACACTTTTGAGAAAGTCTCAGCTTTGTTAAAAAAAAAATCCGCTTACACTAAATTTATTAAAAAATGTAATGCAGAAAACTCAAAAGCCTGATATATATATTATTATAAATATTAATATTTTTTTATATTTAAACAATAAAGTGTAAGGCAACATTTTGAAACATAACGTCTCGTAAGTTTGGATAAGTTCTTTAACTAGATCCTTGTAGTTCCTCGATTCCTTGTTACCTAGGAAGATGCTACATACACTTTTACAGGTAGTCAACAATCCATTTTTTTGCCAAACATGTTGTTTCAAAATTTTCGTCATTAAAAGTTTTCGTATTTGAAGCCCACCGAATTTTTTTTTACGCTCTGCCTCACTTACACGCACGAATTTCTGTCTCAAATAAAGAAAATAATTTCCTTTTTCATTAAGGGCTTTAATTAGAAAAAATATAGGTCCCAGTTTTAAACCAAAGAAGGTAAATAAATTTTCTGTTGCTCCACGAAGGATTTATTAAGGAGGTTGTGTAAACCCTAGACAAAATTTTCACGTAACGGACAATCTTTAACCACATAATGGTTGTTTCTGGCTATGCTATCATATTCGTATTAAAAAAAATATTTGGTGTAGCTTCTCTGTGGTTCTGTAAGTAAAGCAAGAACTTTTAGATTGGCACAGATATTCCATTTATCTTTGTATTATATGCTTTAAAATAATGTACACTTGTTCTTATAGGTTTCTTATATATTTACAGCATGACTCACGGGACCAGATAGGTCATTCTCATGAAATTATAAAATTGCTCATAGATTTGTCTTCAAAGAGTCAATAAATAGTGGTCACTAAGTAGCTTTATAGGTAAGGCCAAAATGTGATGTTAAGGTTCCTTTAATTTTTTACGTAATATTAATTTTTATATTTGTTCTTTAATTTTGTGGCGGATTCATGTTTTCTCAAGTTCTATTTAATTTACTTGCCAGGAAAGTTTTTATACAATGGGACCGTTTTGATTCTGGTCCCGGAGTATAGCGTGTCACAGCCCCATTGAATTGGCAGGTCGTCTGAAACAGAAAAAAACATCCATCTTCGTTTCGGTGGCAGGTCTGCCACCAGTATCAAGATTGCCTTAGATTAAAATTTAAAAAGAAATGGGGTAATTGAGAATGCGAAAAATAAGGTGTCAATTACTGTTATTAGTATAAATTAAGAGTTTAAAAATGGTTATTTATTAACGTAAGTTAAAAATAATAATTAATTCATTTAAAAATCCGTAAATAAAAATGCATGTTTTAAACATTTGTCACGTGACACAAAACGCTCCTGATAGGTCGAGTTTATAATGACGTCACCTGCTTGTTAACCTCGTTTGCCTACTTGCGCCCAGAGTTTATTAATCTAAAGAGGGTTATGACATCCGCCATATTAAAAAACTCTTGTGTGACGTCAAGAAGGGTCCATTTCGGCCATGTTGGATTTTATGCCGGACAGTGGCGTTGAAC
>JAHBCN010023194.1:0-12801 GCA_019359885.1 Listronotus oregonensis | reverse complement strand
AATGTCTAACCAAAAAAATCCAACTGGTTAAATTAAGTACAAATATATAACAGTTTAAACCCAAAATTGAAATACTGTCCACACCATCGTGTTACCATCGTTAGGATCAGCCCAAAAAGGGACTAAAAGGGACGACATCGGATAAACATATAAGTTCGAAATGTTATACCGGTTATTTTAAGCAAATAATAATTATCAGAATATTTATCCAACGAAATCATAGATGCAAACTTACTGTTTGTTTGCTGAGGATTTTTAAATTTTTAAAAAGGTCGGTAATAGAATCAGCTATAGATTTTGCCCTGCTTATCACAAATCTGGCTTCCAAAATATGTTGGTGGGTCTGGTTTTTACAGGTTGTACCTTTTTTCATAAATACTTATAAAGGTAATAAACTGATTTAATTAAACAGGCGTGCTTGGTCAAATTTTATTGGGGTTTTATTTGCCTGTGATAGTTATGGGGTTTTATTAGCCTATGGTTGGTAGTTATTAAAAGTAAACGTTCATATGTTGTTTAGTTTTAGTTTAACTATCGTGTCGCTTAGTATATTATTTTTTAATAATTAGGTTTTTTTAATATGCCGCGCGTTAGTGTGAATTAGCGAAGTTTGGGTGTGTGGTAGCAATAATACCTTTAACAACCAGAAGGGAAATATTATTTTTCGAATTAATATAGTGACATTTTGCCTGTGGGAAGAATTAGATGTCAGAGATGAGGAGCCGTCATTTTTGGAGGAATCAAACTTTCTTTCAGAATTTTTAATAGTAAAGAACCACGCAGAATAACACAAATTGAATTGAGTACCCTTATATAAGACCTGGATTAGTTAAATAAAAAGACGCAATTTTTAATTATTTAAATAATTTTAAAATTTATAATTTTTAATTTTAAAAATATATTTTAATTTTTAATTTAAAAAAATATAAAATTATAAAAATAAAATATAAAAATATAAATAAAAAATTAAAATATTTTTTTATTTTTTATTTTATAAAATATAAAATTTTTAAATTATTTAATTTAAAATTTATATTTTTAATAAAATTATATAAATTTAAAATTTATTATTAAAAAGGGGTGTTAATTTTATTTTATTTTTATTTTTAATAATTTTTAAACTTTAATATTAACTAACACAAATATTATATAAAAACAACTTTTCAATTTATTTTTTTTTTTTTTAACCCATTATTAAATTTTAAAAAATTTTAAAAAAAATATAATTATTGGGAAAAAAATTATGGTTTTATAATAATTATCAATCAATTATAAACAAAAAATCCCTCTTTCATTTTTGCCGTAAAACTTACCGTTTGGAGAAATCTTAATTAAAAAAAAAATGTACCCAAATTTCATCTTAAAAAATTTTAAATAAATCAAGTTAGCTTTGCTCGTTCCCGGGATTGTTGTTTTGTTGTTGTAAACATTATGACACTGACGTTAATTATCATTCTTGACAGTTTTATTTATTTCTCCTTCGATCTTAAAACGTGCATTTTGCTATTAAAAAAAAAGGTAAATTATTCTAATTTGGAAATGAACAAATGCATTTCCTTTATGGTCGCTAATGGTAATGCTGTGGAGGCGCGGGTTTGTATCAAAAAAGGGACCCCAATCGCGCTCTCCCAGATAGACGAACATTTAAAACTTTTTTTTGTCGTCTGACTGAATCTGGCATTTTTTAAAACTAATATTTCCGGGAAGGCCCTACAGTTAGAAACCGGCAGTGGGGAGGCTGTCCTGCATGCAGTCGAAGAGGATCCAACCACAATTCGCGAAAAATAGGTATGGCATTAAACATCTGCTACAAGACGGTATGGGAGATTTTAGAGATTCTTTGTTATATCCTTTTCACATACAAAGGGTTCGGCATTGCTTCCTGGTTTTTAACCACTCGCAATTTGTAGAGGGGGTCCCAAAAATAACAGAAAATCCTCTTTTTTATCCCCCAAAAATTGTTTACGGACAAAACAAATTTTTCAAGAAATGCAATAACCAATTTCCATAACAATCATTACGGGCCCAAAAATACGATTACAGAGACACTTTTTTTGGGGAAAAATTTTCACTGAACGTTTGGATCGGTATCGTATCCGCCCTTTTTGGACCTTTTTTTTTTCCAGGACGCCTTAACGGACAGGATTATTGTAATTTTCTCCAAAATGATTTGCCTTTGCTTCTTGAAAATTTCCTCTTCAGTTGGCAACAACTTTGGTTTATGCATGATGGCGCTCCCCCCCCCCAAATTGGCTCGTGAGCATTTAAATAGATACCACCAAAATCATTTATAGGCCTGGAGGACCACAATTTTGGCCACCTAGATCGCCTACCTAACAGCCTAATTTTTATTTGTGGGGACCCTAAAAAATTAGTTTATCATACACCAATTGTGGCATTAGAAGAACTCAGAAATAGAATTTTGACGGATGTGAAACTATCCCCAAAAACGCATGGAATTTTTGAAAGGGGGTTGTAATTCAATGAGAAAAAAGGGAGAAGCCTGCATAGGGGGGAGGTGGTCATTTCCCCAAATTTTTGTAAATTATGTATGTATTGTATTTAATTGTTATTGCTTTTTTTCACTAGTTATAATAAAAAAAGGGCCACAAAGACAATCTTTCTGGGTGTTGGTATTTTCGCCCCATGATAATTAAAGGACGAAAAAGGTAGGTATTTTCGCCCCAGTTAAAAAGTAAACTAAAATAAATTTCGGTAATTTCCCCTACGCTACCTGAGTTATTGGAAAAGGCAATAATTGATCAAACCACAATGTTCTCATCTTCTAAAACTAATTTCACAAACCTAATTTTCTTACTTTTAAGGCGCACAATGAAAAAAATGCATTTTATTAAATGAAGTCTAGTGATTTCGTTATGACTGTACCGTTTAATTGTTTTTTCAATAAATTTTTGCCGATTTTTAACTTTTACGTTATGAATTTTTGCTGTTTGATACTCTGTATTTTTACATATGTTTTCATTTAAAACTCTTTTAACTTTTTAATAAAACATATAAATTTGGATGTGAACTATACATGGAACTAATAGAATTGCGGTGGAAGGACTCACAAGCATTTGTCGTTCTTGTAAGTGAGGCAGAATATTCAGCCCAAAGTTGTGGCGGAAACAGGGAATCTTTAGAAATATAGGTGTCTGTAAGATAGTCTGCGTATTTTACAATTCTTTTGTCATCAGTATTGGGTATTAACTCGAACAAATCTAAAGCGAGACAATCCCCAACCTCATAGGGGCTTGAATAAGGTAAAGCAAATGTCATACGCAACCATTCGCCTTTCCGAGAATTGTCTTTAAATTCTTGCGTCAGATTACATTTTGTAATTTGCCTGTACCACGCTTAAGCCATATAAAATATACAACCTATTATTTTTGCCAATGGCCAAACTTTTTCCACTGCTTTGTGAATTGCTCATTCGAAATCTCTTACTACTTCAGAGATATTGAGTTCTAAACCTATTGTTTAACATTTTTCATCTAATAGACAAAATAGTTTTTCATAAGAGGCACTATATTTATCTGGAAATAAAGCGAATACTAGATGTATATAGTGGCTTTTAATATAGCCATGAATTATTGTAAGAAAATATTGCACACAATAGTCAAATGTCTCAAATGTCCCATCAAGATATATTCTTGTTGAATTACTTAAGGGTTTGAGATTTGTTTTACAATTAAAAACTATAATTTGGTATACCTTATTATTAATAAGAACAAATGGTTCACCTAAGTTACTACACTGTCATAAATTAGTTCCAACTTGAAATGCACATCGGAAATATTTTGCGGCAATGCAGAAACAAGCTTTCGTCTGCTGTCGTACAAGTTTATTCTGAAATATGTCACATCTTTAACTGAAAAAGTGACGATTTTCGCCGGTTTTTCTGCTAAGTCCTCAACAGCCTTTCTCTTGCAAGCAGAACTAACTACTTGTCCATTAATTTTTGCAATGTTAGACGCATGGGAGTGTTCCTTGTTGTTTGTTCGATTCACAGTGATTGAAGTAAGTTTATATGTTTCTCAACGTATAAACTATGGAGTTACACTGCCTCTCTATGCACTTCCACTCTATGAAAACTGTACTTAAAATCATTCACAACAAGCATTTGCCTTCCTCGGTTACTGGTTATTACATTTACATAGTCACGAATTTCTACTATATTTCCGTATAGTGAACCATTGATACTTCGATAATCTTGAAGGAGTTTAAATAAGAATGAATTTGTATCAAATAGAAGAATCATAAACCAGTTGAAGAAATTCCACCCTAGATTAAAGAAAAGAGATAATGTAATTGTTTATTTATTTATTATACCTATTCATCCTTTTTCTAAGTGACCATCATAAATTAAGGGTGTTTGGGGCGAAATTACCTGTTATGCCTAAGCGGCCAAAGTGGACCTTTTGAAGCGCATCGTTATTGGGGCCAATTTACCTGTACCCATCTTTCTGGCTGGGAATAAAAAACATGACGATTTTTTTTAAATTTCTTTAAATTAAATTTTACTTTGGCCGTTGAATGCCAAACCTGGCTTAATTCAAAGTTTCGTCAAAGGTGTGAACAGATAGTAGTTCTTTCAGTTTCTAAAAGCAAACATTTTTGATTAAAGAAGGAATTTTTAAAGGACCCCAGTTAAGGATTAAAGAATTATTTAAAAATTGTAAAAAGCCTTATAAAAACTTATTAACAGATGGAAAGTAATTTTCCTAAATTCCCAGAAAACTGTGAAAACTCTAGCAACGCATCCGCAAAAGCTTTCCATTGATTATTACGGATGTAGATGGGATTGCAGATGTTAAATTGATGCGGCAATTCCGTGATTGCGGATGCAGATAAAAATATCCGCAACATACCTAGCTCAAACTATTAAATATAGGTCACATTAGCGCAACAATAAATGTTTCAGAGTTTCAGTTTTTTACCGTGGAAATGGCACTAGAAAATTGAAAAGGTCTGAAGAACACCAAGTTTGGCAAGAACAAAAATGGACATGTATTAATTTTAACTAGGGATCAAAGTTTGGTTTACTACTCGATTTAGAAACACTGCTTGATCTTTTCAGGAACAATTTAACTGGGCATTGATACCTATGTTCCTCATACTAATGTCTTTAAAATCGTACTCCTAAAAATAGACAGGCTAGCATTGAAGCAAGAAATGGGTATAATAAAACTATCTTAGAAGCAAAAGACCGTTTTTACAATTGCCTAAAGGATAAAGCACTCTCTTGCTCGAATAGCAGTAACTCTTTTTGTTTTTTTTTTGCTAAAGACATTGGTCAAATTTTTTATTTAAATTCTTTTCCACCTCTATCCTTTGAAGATAAAACTATTTCTACCTCTGAAGAAAAACAAACAGTTCTCCCTGCTCCTACCTCATGCCCGGTATCAATTTTAAGGTCAAGCAGATCAAGCGTATTTTTTCTTGTCTCCAAAACTAACCGAAAAAATGCCCCTGAGCTTGCACCCATCTTAACTTGCTTGTTTTAAATTTCTAATGACAGTATAAATTCCGTCACAAAAGATCTATAGCAAATCCTCTTTTCTTTGTCTGACACAACAAGTCTTTTGATTGGTAATATATCCAAAATTTTTGACCAGGTCTAACATGATGTGCTCCTTGGCAAATTTCCTTCCTTCAGTCTTTCACCTAAACTTTGTCTCGTTATTGTAGATGATCACTCTTCTAGGTTTACCCAAGTTAACATTGGGGTGCCACAAGGCTCAGCGCTGTCACCAACTGTATTTCTTTTTTACATTAACGATCTTCTCTCTTTTACGATTAATTCCATTCAAGTTTTGCTGACGATAGTACCCTTCACTTTAATATTCTTTTTCTCCAACCAGTGTCTCAAGCCTGATTTGAAAAACAAGAGCAGGGTAATGCACATATCCCCTTCAAGGGACCTCAAAATAATATAAAATCGGAACGCCAAGAATCTTGCCCAGTTTAATGCATTTAAAACACAATCATGTTCGCTATTGCGAAAACAGTCTTCCAATACTCATCCTTTTCTTATGAGAGGCCAAGTTCCGCAAACATTTATACTTGTGTGAGTTACATAGCCCGAGTAGTTTCAAAAAGGCTCGGATTTCTCTTTCGAGGCAGAAAGTAATTCTCCTCTTCTAATCAGTATACTTTTTATGTATTCGAAATCAGACCCTCTCTAGAATATTGTTTTCATGTTTCGGAAATGGGGTCTCCCATGACTCTTAGCATTTTGATTTCAATTTAAAAAAAGCTGTTCGCCTTATGATTAATCCCACGCTTACAGAAATGCTTACTTTTCTTGCCCACCGACGTGCTGTAAGGAATCTGTCACTCTTTAAAATATTTTTTCATGGCTTCCGCTCCATCTAGCAGCTACCAACAAAGCAACACGTAGTGCCACCTTTATGCATCCCTTTACAGTCCAACTTGACAGGTTTCAAATTTTCCACATTGTTCGTTTCTTCATCCCTAGAGGGTCTAGACTATGAAACCTACTGCCAGCAGAGGTTTTTCCTGGACTTCCAAGTCTCCAAATATTTAAGTCCCGTGATAATAAAGTTAATAATTTACATTCCCGTTTAGAGGCGTTTTTGACACTACTGTAACTTCGGTTGCGTAGTGACAAAAAATGTAAAATTTAGCTATGTTGTAAGGCTATCCAATATATAAACACATTTAAAATTATGGCATCAATGTACTAATACTTTTCTTGTCGTTTGGGAAGCATATCTAAATCAGAAACAAAATGTTTTTCGTCCTCGGCTGTAAAATGAGTTTCTACAGCTGCCTGAATTTCTTCATCGCAGGTAATTTTTCTTCCCTATAGCTGCTTTTTCAGTTTGGAAACCAGGGAGTGGTCTTTGAAGGCATCTGGGCTGTAGAGTGGATGATAGATCAAAAACTGGACTCCCGCCTTGCAGCGTTTAGAATAATACCTGAATTATCTGGCGCATTGTCATGCATTTAACGGTGACTGGAGTGTTCCTTCTACCACACTTAGAAAAACCAAGGTACGTTAGTACTTAGGCTTAAGGTATCCCAAGTTAAAAAAAATACTAACGATGTGGCAAAAACCTGGCAATGCATCTCGCTTGCGATCGGCAGACAGATCCCAGGGGGAACTGTGTTGGTTTAAGCTGGAGTTTCGATAAGTTTTAAACTTATCTTATTCTTATTGCTAGTTTATAATCTGGCCAGTAAATAGTGGAATTACTCGGATGCTTAAACATATTGAAAGAAAATTTTGATTTTGTGCACGACAATAAAACGTCCACATGTAGCAATTATTATGAATTTTTTGCAGTAGCACAATACTTAAATATGCAAGGGCGTCAAAAATATTTTTTCCTGGGAGGGGTAATTTTGGTATCGGAAAAAACCACTCTGAACACAAACCTGACAAAATATGTTACATAAGCTGTTATTTGCTGAAAAATAATCCGAGTCAAAATCATGGTCAAAGTATTTATTGATGCTAATATGTACATTTATAATGTTTGCACACATTTTTCATAAACTTAAACAGAAAAAATTGTTTGTAGCATGCATCCAAAATAGGTTCTTAGCTCTCATTTTCTATTCCGAACTCAGCTGCCGCTTCATGCGGAAACAACAAATTCGTCCTGAAAACCTCATCACTTCAGCCACTTAATACAAAAATAACTATATAATAATAATATCATTTTTCTTCCATATATCTTTCGCCTGTTAAAGTTCTTAGTTTTTAGTATCCAAAGTATAGATGCAATATAAAAATATAGTAACAATTAAATATAATTTACCATAACAAGGGGCTTTGTATTTGCGAAGTTAGTATTAATTGAAAAATAACACAGTGCACTAACTAATTCAAACTTTAATTACATGGCAAACATGTAGGCATAAAGTAACTTATTATAGAATATACATATGTACCAATATCTTTTTGTTACATTATGAACGAAACAAAGAAGAACTTAATCCTAAATTACTATTTTTAAACTGACAATTTTTCGTTCAACATAACTTTTAAAAGAAAACCGCTTTATTGAAATCAAGTATTAAACACCAACTATCATATAAAATCCAAATGTTTTTTTCCTTTTTGTAAATCTGTCCACAATGGAATTTCTATTTATTGGTATGTCTCTATTCACATGTAAAAGCGCTAGACCAACTTATCGTTCTGAACTCATAAATGCCCTTAACCACGTTTTCAATCTTTTTAGTGCAGAAAAACTTCTCTCCGAGGATGCAACGCTCACTGGCATAGTACATACAAGATATAATGCTGAATGAACATAAGGGTATAACTGTTTATCACACGTTTTAAGAGTTGAAATTGCAGAATCTGGGATATTTGTTTCGTTTTTCCATTTTTAAAACCATAGTTCTAACTCAATTTTAACCAGCATCAAAATTACTCGTATGTCGTTACTTTCATTTTTGAATTTGTGCATGTAAAAATATTTTAGGGTGCAGATTTGCACTATACTTTAATATACTTATGTGTGTTGTGAGTTTAATTGTCATTTCGGTGATCGACTTCGGGAGAATATATTTGTTACGACGTGGTAGGTAGGGTTTGGTGGGGGGGGTAGTTACCCCCATTACCCCCCTTATCGGCGCCCTTGTAAATATGACCATGGTCTGTCGTCTGTAAATCCCCTAATCGAATCCTATTGATCATGCTTAAGTGGTGCAAAAAAGGCGACATTGATAATTTAATTGAAGAAAATATACTTCGAGAGGTTTTGGTATTTTTGATAATTTAATGTTAAGAAACTCCCAGATTTCTTTAATTTTAATGTTTAAGATAAATTTGTTATTTTATTTTTAATTGTTCAATAATTACTTTGTCTTCTTGACCATTTTGATGCCTTAAATGGATGTTTTTGGGAAATTAGGACACTGATGATAACGTATAATGATTCTTTTTAAGAACTTTTAAAAATAATGGTTTATGAAATAAAATTAATATACTCAATAGTTCAGATAATAGTAAATAGGCATACATCAACTCACCATACAAATATGTTCCATCCTCATAAGGACTCCCCGCATGATAACCCGCACCACCCGCATATCCACTTGAACCACTACCAGAATATTGATGATGGCCCAACGAATGACTAGATAAATCACCAGTATTGTTGCTATAATTATAGTAATTAGCGTCCGACGGATTGTAAGATGGCGTCGAGTGTTGACCGTACATGCTACCAACGTCCATCATAATCATTGTTTTAAAATGATTAGATTTGGCTCCGTGTCACTTAAAATTGACAAAAAGCAAAATACTCTGATATTTTTTTGCACTCTTATATGTTCCTTGACTTCAGTACTTAGCCACAGTTTAGTTCTGATCTGTTGCTGTAATTCAGTCTATATACACACAAAACAATTTATAAGTTCACATTGTAGAGCACTTTAGTATTGTAACACAATTTATTTTTATAGTAAATGAACAAGCGGTAGTTTGTTAGTTTACTTTTTATTCTTTAATCCCTTAATACCTTTATTCAAGTATTTAGCATTCTTTACTTAAAATAATAAATTTTACTTTCTTCTACATTTGCTTTATATATTGTGTCCAGTTTGTCTTGATTCTTATTACCTCCTATTTTTTCGGTGTTCCAACAACATACTTAGACCCAATCTTTTTCTATTTTTTGTCACTATTATTCCAATAAAAATGTATACGAAAACTGATGTTGTTAGTTTATTACTTGATTAAAGAGTCACTATTATGCACTTATTCGTTCTAATTTTCACGATCAACGACTAAAGCAATTTCCATAAACCTTTCACCTGCTTTACACCTCGCGCAACTAACCTTACGACAAAACTTCTCACCGTCAAGTCAGGCCAAACCTTCAGGCGGGGCTATACGTTCAGAATTTCCCGTGTTTTGGTGCGCAGCTGGCTCGCAACCAATAGACGTTATACGATCTAGTGGCAACGGGATGTTTATAACGCCATTGGTCAGCATCCAGCCATCATTGCCGGGCAACATTTCAATTTGGGTGAAGGGTATAACTGTCAGCTACTGTGTGTGACATGACAGCTCAGCATGTGTGTTGTATTCTTGTATATATGGACTATAGAACCGGTGGCAGGCTTGACTTGACAGAGTGCCATAAGCTGGGACTCATTTTTACGGTTCATATTAAATACAGTTGTTTATGTAGATTATTATTAAAGCAGTAAACAACTTCATATAGTTGGGCCCTTATATCTTCCATCCATTTCACGAAGGAAACATGTAATACATAACTAGTTTATTTACCTTACCTATAACTTTAAAAGTTCCTTATACAATAAATAGTTTTTTATTTATAAATAATAGTCAATTAAATACTTGCAAATAAAATAATTCTATTATAAGCAAGCGTTCTTTTAATTTTGTTTTATTAATTCATCAATTTAAGTTGCCCAAATAAAAACTGATCACTGATCATCATAGGACGCCACACCGACTAGTTGTTAGAACGTCTAGTCGGTGTGGCATCCACTTAATTGATAAGAAATGCATCGTGAACAATTATTGCTTTTAAAAAATTTATATTATATCATGGTTAGTTTTAATTTTTTGCAATTTCTTTTTTTTGTAAATATATATTTTTTGGTTCATAAAACATTTTATTTAAATGATTTTGATGCAAAATATTTGCATGAATATATAGAAGTTAATAAAAGATTTACCCCTTAATAAATATTAAAAATAAATCAGTAGCACTTGTACCATGTTAAGCAATGGATTTACCAGGTACACGAGCTGTTCTAGCACAGCTCTCGAACAGTTCGCGAACTTAAATCAAATTAACGCAAACTGCCGAAAGTTTAACGGCATTAACCGCGTTAATAAATAGCTTTAAATGGCATATTCGTTAAGACGTCTGTCCCTAGATATTAATTGTGTCCGCTTAAATGGATTGATATTAACCGTCTTCTCCCGGTTTGTGTATTTAACTTTAGATTTATTTTTAACGTTTTAGGAATAATTGATATCTTTATGGCAAAATGTTGACAAATTTTTATTAAAACTTTATATAAAATATTATGTAAAACATGTTTTATAAAAAACATCTAATAGGGTCAACCAACCACTGTGAATAAGAAAACGGTTTCAGAGGACTGCAAAAACCAGACTATTTTGGTGACAATTTTGACATAAATCATATGATTTATGACGTAATAACCAAAGTCGACTAAAGACAGTGGTTATTACCGATTTTGTTTGGTTTTAATTGGTTTAACGCGGAAATTTTATTTTAGTCTTGGGCAAAAATTGCCAAAAGTTCTAGGGCAGCCCGCGAACCCTAACTGTGTACATTAAGAGGGTTTGCCTGCGAATACCACAGCAATTATAAGCCAGTCTCGACGTATTTTGCTGTGTCTTTGTGTTGAGATTTTAGAGATGGAGTAGTCAAAAAGAAAAATAATTAATTTAAACAAAGAATATCGATGTTATTGCGAAATAAAGTTTAATTAACCAACAGTAACCCGCCTTCTTTTTTCTCGAGATAAGAAAATATTGTCATCGTTTAACGAAATTATACATGTATTTTCGTTCTCCAAATTTAGACGAACATATACAAACTGTTCTAGAACGTGTCTTTTATTCTAAAGTGGACAGTAAGTTCACAGAGGTTAGTAAATCGTTCACGAAGCACCTATTCGCGAACCAAATGCGTCATATATACTTAAAATTACAGAACTATTAGATAAAATTTTAAAAATAATAGAAACACTATGTTAAAAAATGGGAATATGATAATATTTTTGGGGTCTTTTTTGTCTTTTTTAGACAACCAATGAAGGTTTATATCAAGCTTAAGTATTGGGTACCGTGGAGGTCCGGTTTTAACATGTTTTGCCAATTTTTAAGTTAGTTTTTAATTTAGCAGTCTTGCATTTTGTGATAAATTGGAAGAAATTGGAATGACTAGTCAGGTACTCAAAGACAGATTCAACGGACATAAATATACGAAAAATACACAAACAGCACTAAATAAACATACAACAAAACAAAAACACGAATTTAAATACAACGAAACGAAAATAATTAATAAAGACCAGAACTATTACAAATTCAAAAAAGATGATCGAAATCAAAAAAAATAACAACGCAATAAACAACAGGACTGACATTACAGGGCTCAGCCATATTTACACAAACTTAATTAAATAATTTATAGTTTCGTACAGTATATCCTCTTAAATAAATTTCCTAACATCCTCTTGGTATTTCAAATTTTAATAATATAAAAACGTAAAGAATTGTTAAGAAAAATGCTTCCTACTGTAAAAAATGCCATCCATCTTTAATACAAAATAAGACCACGCATTCTTAAACAAACATCTGATATTTAAGGTACGTACCAAAAATCTGTGATATTAATCTTTAAAAGTGCATCGTTTTTAATTTTATTTTATTACTTTTTAATTGTATAGTTTTTTTAACATATAACAAATCTCTGTTTATTATTTTATAAAAAAAACTGTATTTCTATTGTAATTTTTGTGTTATAACAAAATACCCATTTATATTTTATATTATATTTAGAAAAAATAAATGAGGAAAAAAAAATTGAAAATGACCCAAAGTATAGCCGAAACGTCATTTTAACCTTGTTGTTTTAATATATAGAGCCAAAAATGTATATGTTATATATCGATCATTGACAGAGCCTAAACCCAACAAAAAAAATATATAAATATATATATATATATATATATATATATATATATATATATATATATATATATATATATATATATATATATATATATATATATATATATATATAT